>VMDO01017125.1:0-45780 GCA_007922755.1 Pedetes capensis | reverse complement strand
TGTGTTTCCTATCTTTTCTTCTAATAGCTTTAAGGTTTCTGGTTTTATGTTGAAGTCTTTTGTCCATTTCAAGTTGATTCTCATGTAAATTGAGAGGTACAGGTACAGGAAAAAATGTTTTCATTTTTTGGCAGATGGATATCCAAGTTTTCTAGCACCATTTGTTGAAGAGGCTATCTTTTCTCCATTTTGTGTCCTTAGCCCCTTTGTCAAAGATCAGGTGGCTCCAATTGCATGGGTGTATCTCTGGGTCTTCAATTCTGTTCCATTGGTCTTCAGGCCCATTTTTGTGCCAGTGCCAAGCTGCTTTTGCCATTACAACCCTATAGTATAAAGTCAGGAATTGTGGTTTTGCAGCTTAATATTATTTTGGCTATATGTGGTCTTTTGTGTTTTCATATGAATTTTTGGATTATTTTTCGTATTTCTGCCAAGTCCGTCATTAGGATTTTAATGGGAATTGCATTAAATCTATACATTGCTTTTGGTAGTACAGCCATTTTTATAATATTTATTCTCCCAATCCACCTTATAGTTTTCAATGGATGATTATTTAGGGATTGCTTTGAGAGTGGATTGCCATGTCCTTCTCCCACTTTTGCAGTGCTGGAGATTGAACTGAGGGCCTCAGAGAGCATAGAGCAGCACTCTACCAACTGAGCTAAACCCTGGCCCTTCAAATGAAGATAGGTACAAATGAGCATTGCATTGAGAAAAAGTGTTACAAAAAAATCTCTTCAAAGTGTTAAAAAGTAAAGATGTTACACTGAACATGAAGGTGTGCCTGATTCATGCCATGATATTTTCAGTTGCATCATACTGTTGTGAAAGATGGACATTGAATAAGGGAGAAAGAGAAGAATCAATTCTTTTGAATTATGGTGTTAGAGATGAATATCGAATATACCATTCAATGCCAAAAGAACCAACAGATGTGTCCTAGAAGAAATGCAACCAGAGTGCTCCTTGGAAGCAAGGATGGCTAGACTTCATCTTGTGTGTTTTGGACAAATCATCAGGAGGGACTAATTCCTAGAGAAGTACATCATGTTTGGGTAGTGGCGGGTCAACGAAGAAAAGGAAGACCCTCAACTAGATGGATTGACATAGTGTCTGCAACAATGGGCTTAAACATGAAAAAGATCATGTGCCTTGCACAGAATTGGGATGTGATAAGTTCTGTTGTACATAGGGTCACTACGAGTCAGACCTGCCTCAATAACACCTAACATCAACCAGGGAAAACACATGCGTCATAGAGCAGGTCTAAGATGCATGAGACGATGATGCTTATTTACATAGCCCGTCTCCATGCTGGTCCTCAGTCCAGACCCAGGGAGCCACTGACAGCACCCAGTGGCATCTGTAGGCCTGGGGACCATGGACCTGTGCTCTGCCTACCCTGGGCCTGGATGTCTCACTCAGTTCTAGCAGACCAAATCCTAACCAGTCGGTAGGTTTAGCCTGATGATTACAGATGTGAGCGCACACCACACTGACACTATTCCAAGCTTTTGACCACATGAGCAAGAACATGACGACACAGAAGGCTCAGTTTCCAGTTCCATCAGGGACAAGATATTCCTGAAAAGAGGTGGAGCCCACAGCAGATTTCCACCACTGTCCATATAAGGGAGACTTTCAGCATTTTCCATTCACAGTTGTGTATTTGAAGCAAGCTGAGATGAGCTGCAGGAGCCCCACCTGTCTCCACGGAGACCTGCTGCCAAAGGTGCCCTGGCCCCTCCGCCTGTGTACATCTGCTCCTCTGCAGTGGTGAGTCATGCCGAATTCCAGCTGTGCAGTGCCAGTCAGGAAGAAAGCAAAGGCAGGTCACTCGACACAGGAAATAACGGCAATCCAAAGTCAAACGCTATGTGCATCTCGAAGACAGGAATGATGACAATGAGAAAGAAATCACCTTTCCAAAGAGGAATGGAGAAAAGTCAGATAACAAGCTACACCTGGACATGAAAGCAAATGTTCTTTCCTTTCCCTTAACTTCCTGACTTCTGCAATGCTGAGGTTGGCTGCTTTCCCAAAGGCAGCTCTCAAATCTCTTGGCAGCTGCTGGTCAGCACAAGCTCCTTTCCTACCCCTACCTCCTCCAAGAGGCACCTCTTAAAGGAGCCCTTTTTAACTCAACTCAACATTTTAAACATAATAAAAACAACTTTTTTTTTTTCTTTCTGAGACAGAGTCTTGCTATGTAGCCCAGGCTGGCCTCTAATTCCCAATCCTCCCACCCTAACCTCCCAAATGCTGGGATTACAGGTATGTGCCACCACACCTGGCCAAAAAGAAACCCAGGGAATCACACATGCTAGCAAATATTCTACCACTGAGCTGTACGTCCAGCCTCTATCTTAATTGTTTTTATTTTTGAGGCAGGATCTTGCTAAATTGCACAGGCTGCCTCTGGTCTTGATCTTGCAATCCTTCTGCCTCAGCCTCCTAAATAGCTGGGATTACAAGTGTGTACCACACCCAGCTAAAAACATTTTTTAAACATGATTTCCTTACATACTCTTAAGAGTCTCTCACAAATGGAAAATCTTCTCTTAAAAACATCAAGATGTGATTATCTTTTCAGTGAAACCTTAAGTCTACTCCAGGAGACTGTTTATATACCTCTGTCTCAAAAAACACTGCTTTTGAAAAGACCAAAACTTCCAGGACACACAAAGCCCTCCAAAGCAGCTCTCAGCTCCTACTCACCTGTGCATGAAGTTGCAGGTGCCATTGATGGGGTTGATGCTCCAGGCCAGGCTGGGGGTGAGCACACAGTTGGCTGTGCCTCTTCTGCAATGAACCTGCCAGGGACAGGGGCTCAGCCTGAGAAAATGCACCCAGGAACGCAAGGTCATGGGCCCCAAGTTGCTTTTGGTCACATTAAAAGTTTGCACCATCTCAATCTGTCTGCAGCACACTGTCTCAGTGAGTCCCAGAAACCAGAGAGGTGGGGCTAGGATGGGACTCTGAGGGACAGCATGTGCAGCAAGTGCAGGGCTCTGGGGTCCATCTCCAGCTGTGACCTCCCCCACCCCCAAGTGACCCTCCAATGTTGGGGTTTTGGAGGAGCCTCAGGGAAATGGAGCAGCTGGGTGGAGAGAGGCTGGAGTACAGAATGGGTTGGCCCCAGCCAGACTTCACGGAGAAGCTAGACTCTGCCCCACTTCCGTCTGGGGCAAAGAGGCTGACAAGATGGGCAGGGCACATGGGGGCCGCTGGCTGGCAGGGCTCTGGCTTTGGCTCTTGCTGGCAGTGCTGTGACCTGGGCCATGGCAGGGTTAACTGTCACCTGCGGCTGACACAGGCCAGGTGACAATGGCCCTGCTCTTTGTACTACAGGCCCTGCCATCTTTCTTTCCACAGATGTTCCCTCCCCACTCGTCTCTGGTCTCCAGCTTCCCTTTAGGAGAAAGCAGGGCTGGGGTTGGGGTGGGTGGGCATTGGGATGCTCCGTGCCCACTTCTGCCAAGCGCTGGTGGATGTCCCAGCTCCCCACAGTGGCCTCTGCGACCCTCCTCCTTCAGGAGCGCCGTACTGGCTCTGAGCCTCTTGCTCGCGCATGCTCTTCAGCAGGCCCTAGGCCAGCCCCCTCTGGAACCAGGCCCTCTGTGAACAATAGCTGATTATTTAGGGATTGCTCATGTGGGCATGCCTTCTGTCCCCTTAGGAACCCAGACAAGACAACTGAGGTTTTAAGATGAGCCTGGGCAAAAGGGAACTCCTGGCTCCTCTAAACAGTCCCCAGGTACCTGGCTGCACAGGCCACAACCCCGGGAAGCTGCCCATCCTTCCCCACCCTCCTTCCTCTTGGCTCCATCCACATCACGGAGGGACCTGCAGCAGGAAGGTCAGCTGGCAGCCTAGCTCCTGCTCACAGGGCGCTGAGAACCTCCAAGAGGTGTCTTCAGCCACAGACAAGGTGACATCTGAAGCCCCCACACCAGAGCTAGGCACAGTGTGCTGGGGCCTGTTGGGAGAGTCCCACTCGTGCTGGGGGAGGGCCTGGCGCCACGCCTGGTGGGGCCCTAAGTATACAGTGGTTCTGTATGTGAACACAGAATCCAGCTGTTTCTGCTAGGTTCTTGGGCCATGTCAATCTCTACACAAGAGAAAAAAGGAGACCTACAGAGAATATGTCTTTACATCTCAGTGACCAGGGAGGCTAGAATCAATCTCTACACAAGAGAAAAAAGGAGACCTACAGAGAATATGTCTTTATATCTCAGTGACCAGGGAGGCTAGAGGCAGGAGGATCACAAGTTCGAGGCCAGAGGCAACCTGTGCAGCTTAGTGAGACCCTGACTCAAAATGAAAAATAAAAACGGGGCAGTGGGTGCAGCTCAGTGGCAGAGCACTTGCCCAGCACGCGTGAGACCTGGATCGAGTACCCCTAGTACTGCAAATTAATTAATTAAAATAACATAAAATCATAGTCATGGGCAAAAACCCAAAGCTCACTTAGACACATTGAACATGATTTCACTTGATCTGAATTTCTGAAGCCCTGACCCAGTGCTGGCCTCAGTCCAGGAGGGAGGCCCAGGAGGGAGGGGGTGGTAAGAAGCCTGGGGACACCTGTGGCATGGCCACAAATCTAAACAACAAGGCTTTGCCAGCAACCCTGCCCTCCCCTCCCCTCCTGTGTCCTCCCTGTCCCCCTCCTTCTGCCAGCTCAGGTGTCCCTACTGATCGCAGCCAATGCCATTTCTGCCCAGGCCTCTCTATGTTCCTGTCCTTCCATCCACACTTTTTCCCAGCCAGAGCATCTTGAGTGTTTTGTTGTTGGCTGTGTTGCTTTCCTTGGAACATGAGCTCCAGATGGCACAGGCCCTCCACAGTCTCTCTTGGGCCACCTGTTGCCCTTCTTGCACATGGAATTGTGTGTGCAATGGAATAATCTCCAAGTGAACGAATGAATGGAAGACAGGTTGAGCTGCTTCAGTGGACCTGGCCATGTGCCTCCCATGGCCTGCTGATGTCTGTGTAGATCGGCCACCCTGGTGTTTGGCCTCTTGGTGGTTTGGTCTCTCTAGATGTGCTGACAAAGCTCCCAGACCTCTGGAGCCTGCCCTGCTCTGGCCTGGGCCCAGATCCTGCCTCCAGGAGCCAGGTGTGGTCTGCCCTAGGCACCCACAGGCATTCTCCACTGAAGCCAGCCCCTCCCCAACAGAAAGCATGTAATGGAACCCCACCACCAAGAGGGTGGGGGGAACCTCTGAGCTCTCCGGATTTGGGCCTGTGGCAGAGAGAGTCTGGTCCAGGACAGCCTGGCCCCCACTCTTCCTCTCAGGAGCAGGGCCCCCAAGGCTTCAGCACAGCGCCCACTCACCCTGCCTCTTGGGCAAGGCTGTTCCAGGGGGTGATGCAGAGCCTCCTGCTCCTTCTGGGCCACACCAGCAAGGACAGTGCACACCCCTCCTCACATGCTTTCCCAGGCTGCGGGCCGCGGTGGGTGGCACTGGTGGCTGGCCTGGCTGGCCTGGGTGGCGCCGGCAGAGCATGGGAAGTGAGCCCTGCCCAGCAAAGCTCCCCAGCAAAGGTCCTCCTCGGCGTCAGGGCGCCTGCCTGTGCCAGGCTCCCCCAGCACCTGCCGCGACAGTGGGTTAGGCGGCGGCCCTTGCCTCTGATCGCTAGCCCTCCTCTGCCTGGACTGTCACGCTCCAGCCAGCCGCGATGCTCACCCCGGGTCCCCCTGTGGGGCTGTCAAAGCGGGGCCTTCTCAGGCCCGCTGAGCCTCAGCTGAATCGTCACCCCCTGCACAAAGGGCCTCCACAGAAGCAGGAGCACAGCAACCCACTGCGGGCCTCGGCGTGGTCCTTCCGCCGGGTCAGGGCTCCTGTCACCGCAGTCCACCTCCCGCAGTCAGACGTGAGCCGGCAGGGTCTGCCCCACCCCCGGGGTCTCCGTGAACTCACTGAGTGCGTTGCCACATGCTAGCTCAGTCACCCACTCTCAGAGGGCTTGAGAACTGGTCCTGCAAGGCCCACAGAACCCATTGTAGTGCGAGCTTGGTCTTCACATCCCAGAGGCACACGTGGCTGCCCCGTCGGCTGAAACCTCTGCTACGATCCAGGAGCCTCGGTCCAGATGGGGCCTCAACCATGGAGTCCACAAAGCAGGAGCCTGGGGACCAGGAGGCTGTGTGCTGTGTCATATTGTTTGAAAAAGGAAGCAGTTCTTCTCAGTTGAATGCATTTCCGGTTGCTCTGATAGTCATCCTCAAAGGCCTGGGGGCACACCCCATGGAAAGCCCTGAGGCACGGTAGCCACAGACAACCCCCATGACCCCTCAGGCCATCCCTCCTCCTTCCTCAGGTCCTGGCCTCACACCTGGCCTAGTGTCTGTGCCTCATCTTTTTTCTTTTTCTCTTGAGACAAAGTCTCACTATGTGGCCCAGGCTGGCCTCAAACATGCAACTCTCCTGCCTCAGCCTCCGCAGTGCTTGGGATCACAGGCACATGGCAAGGCACCTGGCTTCTTGTGCCTTCTCTTATATCTGTGTGTCAGGCCCTGCACATCCAACCTGGGCAGCACGTGGCCTTGAGGCTCCCTGGGGACATCCCACACTGGGCTCAGTCCTGTCTGTGTCCCTTAGTCCTGCACTTCTGCATCTTTGGATACGATGTCCCTTCTACCTGCAATGATATCTCTGTCAATGTCCTGCCTGCCTGTCCTTCCAGCCGCCTCTCAAGCACATATCTGGGACCCTGATGGAGGTCCCTTCCCCTGGGTTTATGGCTGGCAGCCACGGAATCTGACCACTGCTGGGCCACTGTCCTGTCCCATCCCCTGTACACTGTGTGCTTCTCAGGGCAACAACTCTGCCTTATACTTTAGCAGCTCCAGGGCCCCCACATCCTTCCCTGGCAACACTTACTGGACCGGGGCCTCACCAAATGGTCCCCACACATGGGACATCCACACATGTTCACTTCACTACAGCCACTGGTGAGTCATGACAGCAGGCAAGATAAAAAGCTCTTGCTTCTACCAACTTCTCATTATGGACAGGGGGTACAGAGGATAAACCACATTTCCGACTCAGCTTGAATTCAAATCCCACCTGGTGCCGCAGTCCAGCTGTAGCCTAGGGTCCAGGGGTTCCTGAAGGTGGGTGAGGAGTCAGCAATGGGTAACAGACACAGCAGCTCGGAGGCAGTGTGATTCTGTTCTGTTTATTGCTCAGATAGCTCAATTTTTTATATAGTCTTTTTAGGCTTGGGCCATGTAAGCAGTAAGAATAGCACATGCAGTCATCCATGAAACAAAGTTTTACAAGCACCTGTTAATCATAACAGCCCACAGTTCAAAGCATAAACTTTACTATTTTTAGATAAAAAACACCTAGAAGGTCTATCTCTTCTTCGGCTTTTTATAAATGATAAGCTATAATAGGGTGTTATTTATCATTTTAGCCCCTTGCTCATTATATGTTTCTATGTAAGGCAGTGGAGGATCAGGCTGACCAAAACAACAGCCTCTACCCTTTTTCTCTAGCTGGGAACCAAGGTCTGTAGATAAGCACCTCCCTGTGCCGTGTATCCACTCTTTCCCCCGGCTGGGAGCCAAGGTCGGCCGTTAGACAGATAAGCACCTCCATGCTAAATTGTCAAGGAGGCTTTTGTGTTGTGGGAACAGGCCTGTGTATTCTTTTGATTGCTCTATACTTTTTTGTAAATCTTAGCTACCATAGGTAGGGCCACTTCATTCCAAGTAGGTGCTAACAACTCAGCCTGCTGCAGCTGAAGCATAAATTACTTAATGCTTGAGTTCCAGAGTGGAAATTGCTGATCAGCTTTAACTAGAATATTGTCCACGTAACCCTTACAATTGGTGGTCATTACTCTTAATTCATTTACAAATTCCCCAAGTTGTGTCATTCTTTCAGCATTTGTTTCATTAGAGTTTAATACAATATTAGTTATGAGTATTAGCCCTAAACATGAAGTAATTATGTACATAATAATTAGAAGCAGTAATCCCATTCCTAGAAAGCAAAAAGCACATATTCCTTTTCCCCATCCCCATCCATTTCTTGGAAGATGAGTTCCTTGAGCCCCTCTTTCCCATATCTTGACCTTGTCAACCTGGGTTCTGTGAGCCTCTGTGTTCTCATATGCACTAACAGTAGCATCTGTGGCACTAGGTTATTTAAGAATTAAGTGAGAAACTGTATATAAAGGCTCAGGTACACAAACTGTTATGCATATGTACCTAGACCTTCACTACTCTAAGTGCCACACACTAATTGATCTTGCAGTGGGAGCTCCACCATTCGAGTTTTTGTAAGAACACGGGTCTAACAAAATTTAATGATTTATAACAAACCCCCAACCCTATCATATACACAACATACAGTTTCCTACAGGAATCTAAAATGTTAAGTTAAGAAAACCTTAATTCGCCAGGCGCAGTGGCACTCACCTGTAATCCCAGCGGCTTAGGAGGTGGAGGCAGGAGGATCACAAGTTAGAGACCAGAGGCAGTCTGTGTAATTTAGGGAGATCCTGTCTCAAAAACTAAAAAAATGGGCTGGGAGGGCAGATCAGTGGTACTTGCAATGCATGCAAGCGCAAAGCCTTGGGTTCCACCTCCAGTACCACAAAAAAATTTAAAAAAAATAAAAAAAGAAAGAAAAGAAAAACATAATTCCACCAGGTATATCTATAATCCTAGCATTTGGCAGGTGGAGGCAGGAGAATCACAAATTTGAGACAGGGTTATACAGGGAGACACAGTCTTAAAAACCAAAAGAATAAGAAGGAGAAGAAGAGAAAGTAGAAGAAAGAGGAGAAAAGAAGAAGGAACGAAAGAAAAATGAGTTTAATCCCTAAGTTTTCCCACACTGAGAGGGAAGGTGATCAAGTGATCATAGATTGCCCTCAATAAAGCGCTGGGTTTTAAACATCAACAGCCCTGTTCTTTAGCCAAGGTCATGTTAAGGGGGCGGGGGTGACAGGATGGGTGGCGATGGGGGATGGGGTGGTCAGGTAGTTTACTTGCTAAAGTCCTTCCCATGGCTACCTTCCCCTGTCTTAGAGATTTTAGACATTCTCATTCTAGCAGTAACAAGTTAGTGTGTACTGTTTTTGAGTTAATGTTTTTTAGCTACTCACTAACTAAGCATGTACTTCACAGACCTCCTGGCCTGGGTTTCTCCCTCCAAATAATGCTCTGTTAATGTTTAATGTATAAAACATGGGCCTTAATTCATTTGAAGCCTAAATTCCAAACCCAAGTCAAGGTATACCATCTGCTCCAGCATCAGACATCCTAGGCTGACATAGCCAAGTGTGGTGGTGCCTGTAATCCCAGAACTTGGGAAGCTGAGGCATAAGATTACAAGTCTGAGGCCAGCCTGGGCCACATAGTAAGTCCCACGCCAGCCTGGGCTACCTAGTGAGACCCTATCTCAAAAACCAAACCAAAATAAAATAAAAAAACCAAAGCCAACATAGTCAGAGCCACATCCAAATGTTCTTTTCTTGCCTATCACTTACAGATTTTATGCTACTGTCCCCAGGCCATTTTAGCACCCATCACAACACAGAAGCTTGTGTTCACTCCAGAACCCGAACTCCACTCCATAATCCACAGGAGAGCACAGCCCAAAGAATTCAACATGGACTCTGCTCCATAATCTACAGGCAATCACAGCCCAAAGAACTCAGTAGTGGGGTTTCAATGTGCAATGTTACTTTCCCTGGGACAAATGGGGAAAATGTGGCTCTCAGAGGTGTGGGCCTTGTGATGTGTCCCACATTTTAAGTACTAGACTTATTTGAATACAAATGAGTATGGCACAATAGCTCAATCTGTGTGTCAACTTGACTAAGCTACAGGGTGCCCAGATATTTGTTGTTGCTGTTGTTGTTAGGTGCCGTTGAGTCGGTATCTGACTCATAGCCACCCTCATAGGGTTTTCAATGGCTGATTGTTTCGGGATTGCATTGGGAGTGGATTGCCAGGTCCTTCTCCCATTTTTGCAGTGCTGGGAATTGAACTTGGGACCTCAGAGACTGCAGCGCAGGGCTCTACCAATTGAGCTAAATCCCAGCCCCCCAGATATTTAGTCTAATACTATTTTTAGTGCTACGGCGAGCATATTTTTAGATGAGATTAGTATTTTAATTGGTGGAGTAAAGTGAACTGCCTTGCCTACTGTGGGTATACTTCATCTAATCAGTTAAAGTCCCAAGTAGAACAAAAAGACCCATCTTCCCTCCAGTAAGTCAGGATTCTGCAGATAGCCTTGGGACTCTATCCCCAACATCAGCTCTTCCTGCCAAAGAGTTCTCCCTGTGTCTGTAGCCCACCAACCGACCTTGCAGACTAGACTTGCCAGCCTACCTGGAGTGGGTTCTGTGGAGAACCCTGACCAATTCACACAATAATCCACAATACCTAAAAGTTCATCAGGTACCTTGGAAATAATGTGGCTATAACATGGCGTCATGTGGTGCACACGTTAATATATCACAACCCTCATCATCAGAGAGGGAACGGCCCAATGAGGACAGAGGTGGGCCCAAAAGTTCTGGCCACCCCTGGGCTCCTGGGCCAGCAGTATCCTGGTGTTCCTAGCAGGTCTCAGGGTGCTTCCAGCAGGTTTTGGGGGCATTTCCAGCAGATCTTAGGATGCTCTATCACAGCTGGGGGGCTGGTTCTATAAGAAGTGTTAAGCCAAGAAAATATGGCCAGATATGGTGACAAAAACCTGCACTCCCAGCACTTTGGAGGCAGAAGCAGAAAGGTGGCCAGTTCAAGGCCAGCTCAGACTATGTAGTGACACCCTGGCTCAAAAACCAAAAAAGAAAAAGAAAATATGGAGGGACATACAGACAGCTTGTCCATTGCTCAGTTATTCACAGGGTCAAGGCCATTCCTGGTTCCTCTCACTTAGGGAGGGAACACTTGGAGGGATGTCTCCCCCACACTCTCACACAGCACACACGTACACATCCAGAGACATCTTGGATCTTTTGATCCAAGAGAGAAAGGCGAGAAGAAGGAAAGTGTCTCCATATGCTGGGAAGTAGCGGCATCAGGCCACAGGAGAGTAATTATCCCACACCCAGTCTCCGTTCTTACCTCCCAGATAGGATCTACAGGTGGACACCCACAGCCAAAGGGACACACAAAGTTTGACTGTATCTGCACTCTGTCAGGAGCCCCTGATCTTTCACAGAGAGGCCAGTCCTGAACAGGGCTCCATTATGATCCCAGTCAGTTTCCGCCAGTGCCTGTCATATTAAGGTGCATTCCTAGATTTGAATTCCCTGATATGGACCTTCTTATTAAGTGCTTTTATGGAGCCTAAACACAGTGGCTGCAACAATGGGCTCAAACATAAAAAAGATCATATGCATGGCACAGTGTGGGGTAGTACTTCATTCTGTTGTGTATAAGGTTGCTATGAGTGAGACCCAACTTGATGGCATTTAACAACAACATCTCACATGGGCTTTGTCACTCTTATGGGGCAGAACTGAAGGAACCCTGAATTTCAGATCCCAGGCAAGGGATCCGAACACACCCAGGTTTGCTATTTTTTAATTTAATTATTTAATTTAATTTTTGCATACTAGAGGGTTGAACCCAGGGCCTTGCACATGCTTTGCAAGTACTGTACCACTAAACTACACCATCAGCCCATTTTTTTACTTTTTATTTTGAGTCAGGGTCTTACTAAGTTACTCAGACTGCCTCTGGCCTTGAATTTGTGATCCTCCTGCCTACACATCCAGAGTCAATGGGATTACAGATGTGAGCCACTGTGCCCAGCTCATTTGCCTCTTGAAGGGCATTAATTAGCTTCTTCTAAGAGAAAACTGTGCCATTACAGGCCTAAGCAAGATCCCAACATTCACAACAATATCCACGAGCTGATGTGCTCATGGCTCAACATTGTATCAAGCCCTAGAAATGTGCAGCTGCTTGGAGCCCTCAGGAACTGTGCAAGTACCTGCATCAGGATAGTGATGTTTCTGTCCAGAAACACCACTCTGACATGCAGAAGAGCCCCATAGACAGGAGCCTGCAGTTCTTTTTCTGCCCTCATTAAACTGGAGGAATGATGCTGCTGCTCCCTGACAGCTGGATGATTTCACCCTAGGCGCCTGCCACTCATCCATTCTCTACATGCTGTTCATATTAGTCCTTTCAGAAGGACATGGGATGTGCTTGTACTTCTCCAGGACTTCTTGCCTCTTTTTGAATCTTAGTTCATTTTGTGTTGCTGGAACAAAATACCCAAGGCTGGTAATTTATAAAGAACAGAGAGGTATTTCTTACAGTCCTGGAGGCTGGAAATTCAAGGTCTGGGGCCTGCTTCTAGTGAGCTCTTCTTACTGTATTATCCCATGGCAGAAGGTGGAAGGGCAACAGAGAAGGAGGAGGGGAGAGAGTGAGAGAGAGTGAGACAGATCGAGAGAGCGAGAAAGCGAGAGAGTGCGCGAGAAAGAGCAAGAAAGAGGGAGAGCGAGGGCGAGAGCGAGACTATGATGGCGGGGGGGGGGGAGGGGGCGGAGAGGAAAGGAAAAGGCCTAAATTCATCCTTTGTCAGAAATATCCCCTCCTGTTTCAGCTATCCCACTCCCATGACAATGACTTTGACCCTTCATCAGAGCAAACCCCTTGTGACCTAACCCCTTTCAATTTAAAGGTCCTGCCTCTCCATGCTGTTGCATTGAGGATTAAGATTTTAATCTAAGCACTACGTTGGGGGACACCTTCAAGCCACAGCAGAATCCAGTCTCCAGTTCTGATCATGATCAAACCCCACAGGATCCGGCCCCCAGCTGCCTCTGACACTACATCCCTCCTCCCCGCCAGCCGTGCAGGCCTGGCAAGCGCTGGACTCCTTGCTGTTCCTGGAGCAAGTCCAGTGGGCCTCAGCTTTCGCATTTGACAGCCAGGATTCCTGGCCCCCACATCCTCCTAAGACTCCTCCTCACTTCGTTCAGGTGTCTGCTTCTAAGTCACCTCCTCTGAGATGCCTCCCTGACCCCTTATCTAAAACAGAAGTCCCTGGGGGCTGGACATGTAGCTCAGTGGCAGAGGATTTTCCTAGCATGTGCCAGGCCCTGAATTTGAGCCCCGGTATGGCAAGACAAATAAAACTAAAACTAAACTAAATGTCTCACCACTCTGTCCCATTGGTTATTACAGGACTTTTTTTTTTAAGCACTACTTTTAATATTTTAATATATATTTCTTAATCTATTTGCTTACTACTTGGCTGTCCTTTTAGGATCCAAGCTCTATGTGATCAGAACCTTTGTTTGGCTGGTTCCCTGGTGGGGTTTTTTTGTTATCTGTTTTCTGCAGTGTTGAGGATGGAACCCAGGACCTTATGCCTGCTAGGCTGGAGCTCATCCACTGAGCTACATCTCCAACTCTGGGTCACTGTTGAACCCCTAAAACAGTGTCTGGTACAAAGCTGCCCTCGGGAAGCATTTGTTGAAGAAATGACTGAGGCTGGTGACTGCCCCATGGGTGGCCACCTTGTTTTTCCACCTTGAACATCCTGCCTCCTTCTTCCTTTGGTGCCCCTGGTCCGCTGTCCTGTGAGTGACATCTCCAGCAGGTCTCTCGACTCCTGGGAGGAAGGGAGGGACGGAGGGACGCTGTCGCCAGCCTGCTCTCTGCACAGGCTCCTGTTCCTGGGCTCATGCCAGCTCTGTATTAGTCAGTTCTCTGTCACTATACCAAACCACCTGAGATGATCAACTACAAGTAAGGAGGAGCTTACGCTGGCTTACAGTGTTGGGGTGTTCAGTCCATGGCCAGTTGGTCTCATGGCTCTGGAGTCTGTGGAGAGGCAGCAAGTAAGCCCAGTGTGTACCAGCGGAAACCCATTTATCCCATGGCCAGAAATCAAAGGGAGAAGAAAGGAGAGACTGGCATCCCATAATCTCCTTTGAGGGCATGCTTAGGTTCCCTATTGCTTTCCACCTGTGTAGGCATAGTCCATCATGGTGGGAGCAAGGGCAGAGAAGGCCTACTCACCTCATGGTTCTGGGAAGCAAAAAGAGAGAGAAAGAAAGAAGGGATCCAGGGTCCTAACATCCCCTTCAAGGGCACAGCCTCAGAAACCAGACATCCTTCTTGAAGAGGTCCCACCTACTTCCACTAACACGAGGTAGGGACCAAGCCTTTGGGAGACATCTCACTGGACCACAGCATTGATTCATTTCTTTGTTTTTCCCAGGAAAAGAGAATCTATGATCTCTTGTGGAACTTCCTGGCAAGGCCTAATTCTACTGTAATCTGTATCTTGAGAGAATAGCTACTTTCCCAGCCACCTGTAAGTGTATTATGACTTACGATTCTGAGCTCTCCTTTCCCTGAACAAATAATGGCAGATGATAGTAATTTCCACTGACAGTTTTCCTTTTATATAACTGTCAATATACAACACAGAACATCTCCTTTTGCATTTCCCCACAGCGTCAAGCCAACAGAGAGAGCATTCATGCACTGGTCTTGCAGTGGTACCTACTAATCCCTCAAAGGCCAAAGACACAGAAGTTAGGTCAGAAGGGACTTTCCAAGGTCAGTATTCTTTAGTGTCTTTTTGTTTGCTGCCCAATTCATTACATGCTTCAGGAAGAAGAAAAAACAATGATATTGTGGACTTGTTTCTAAGGGTGGACTTATTTCTAAAAGTGCCTTATTGTTGTTGCTGTTGTTTCAGTAGCAGGGGATTGAACCCAGGGCCTTGCTCATGCTACCCAAGTGCTCTACCACTGAGCTGCATCTCCAACCCTTACTTTTTATTTTTATTTTGAAACAGGGTCTCACTAAGTTGCACAGGCTGCCTCTGGCCTCAAACTTATGATCCCCCTGCTTCAGCCTTACAGGCATGCACTACTGTGCCCAGCTGTTCTGTTTTTTGAGATGAGGTCTTATGTAGCCTAAACTGGTTTTGAACTTGCTATCCTCCTACCTCAGCCTCCCAAGTACTGGGATTACAGGTATGCACCACCACACCTGTCCTTATTTTGTTTGTATTCTCAGTACCTTTCAGAATGCCAGACATGTCATGTGCACTCAATAAAACCTTAGTTAAGACTGAACACTTCATTCAAGCACTTTGGGACAAAGGCAGTAGAAACAAAAAATAAGATCATTTTCAGAGGCGGTTAAATGGTGAAAGTACTCCTGTGTTGAAACTAAGCCAGTTGAATGTTATCAAACTTCTGTGCAGTCTGCCACGTCCAGAATGAAATTTCCTTCATAGTATGGTGGCCAAATTGGCCACAGAGAGGTTAGATCTTGTTTGGATACATGAGCCCAATAAAAATTATTGTCCAAGGCAGGGTAGGACAATAACCAAAATCTTTAGTATTACTGCATTAATTCTTGCAACAATTCTTTTGGTTTCATACTCTTTTCATATAGAATGCCTCTTTTTAAATTTTATTGGTATTTTTAAATGTACAACAACTTAATGGGTCTCATTATGGTGTTTTCATACATGCATTTCACTGTACATTTAAAATGCCTCTTTAAAGTCTTTGCCTTAGCAAAACTTTAATGCATTACACAGGAACAAAATTCCAACCCTCCAAACCAGATGGTTGTTGTTGTTGTTAGGTGCCGTCGAGTCGGTATCCAACTCATAGCGACCCTCATAGGGTCCTCAATGGCTGACTGTTTCGGGATTGCCTTGGGAGTGGGTTGCCACGTCCTTCTCCCATAAACCAGATGGAACTAAGTTTAAAAACAGAAAAATTGGTCAAAGAAAGAAAAATATTAATTGAAACAGATTTTAAACTACAGGGCACATGATTTCCAAGTGTTATAAACAATGATGAAAGAGAGAGTTTGTGAAATACAGCTAGAAAATAGAATATTAAAAAATGATAATAAATTAGATTAACATTCCATAGCATATACCACAATTAATTACAGGGGAATTATAATTAAGCAGAAAGCATAATAATTTGAATAGGAATTGAATCAAGTGAGTATCTTGTGGAGAAGAAGAATATAAAAATTTTAAATGGCTTTAAAATTTTTAAATGGCTTTTAGGTAACTAAGGTATTTTCATACAGTTAATTACACATATTTATACTATACATTGTAATAGAGTTTGATATATATGTACACTTGGGAGATTATCACCACATTCAAGGTAATAAGTATGCATATTATCACCCAAAGTTTCTTCACACCTGTTTGTGGTCCATCCTTCCTAGATTCTCTAACTTTTCCCTTCCCCCAAGCACTGATCTGCTTTCTGACAGTATAGTTTGCATGAATGCAAGTTTTTGACTAGTGAAATGTTACCATGATTGATGGTTCTGCTTTTATAAAAGTAAGAATGTAATGGGGGAAAAAAAACTAAGGAAAGAATTTCAATGGAAAATTTTTGTAACAAATATGACATATTTGTTGTTGTTAGGTGCCATTGAGTTGGGTCCAACTCTTAGTGACCCTATGTATAGCAGACGAAAATTTCCAGACACTGTGCCATGCCCAGCACTATGTCAGTGCCTCTCTGCTATTCATCGGGTTTTCAATGGCTGATTGTTTTGCCAAGTCCTTCTCCCATTTTTGTTGTGCTGGGGATCAAACTCACAGCCTCAGAGAGCACAGAGCAGCACTCTACCAACTGAGCTGAATCCCAGCCCCATATGACATATAGAAGCTTAATATCCAGAATATGAAAAGTTTAACAGACTATTTTATTTTGGCTTGTTTTATAGCAAGGAATAGAGACCCAGCCCAGCTATCTCAAGAAAAAGAAGGTATATTTTAGGGATACACATCAGAGTTGATGAAAAATGCAGGAAGTTTGAGGTATTGGCTCCTCAGTTTCTCTCTCCTCCGCCAGATTGCTCTTCTACCCCTGCACTGCTGCTGTTTTGTTTACTCTCTACCAACTGCTTTTCTCTGCTAACCTTAGTTTGTGGTCCTTCATAACTTCAGTTTGTTATGGCTCATCTGATTCCAAATATATCCACTGAATATCTTAACCCTCAATATTTCCAAATTTAAATTGCCAAGAGAGGCATGTGATTGCTTGGCTTATCTCTTTGGCCCAGCCCATATGCTGTAGGTTGCTGGCCAGGATACACATCAGTTACCTGTGGATCTGCAACCACCCATCACCTGTGGTCTGACAGGTGTGGTACGAGCTACATGGTACTAAACACTAGCAGGAACTGTGAGCAAGGTAGTGTTCCTCAGGAAGGGGTGTGAGTAGGACAGGTAAGAAAGAGAGTAGATCTTTAAAGTCAGGTGGATCTGAATTCAAATCCCCAGCTCTACTATTTACTAACTTTGTGACTTTCAGCAGCTTGCCTAACCTCTCTGAACTTTAGTTTTCTCATTTATAACTTGAGATCATGGCTGCCTTGTACAGTTTTTATTTTAAAAAAGTTAATATGTGTAAAGTATTGTTATAGTATCCAGCACACTATGGGTCTCAAGTAATGGTGGTTCTTTTATTATTATATTAGCAGATTAATAATGATCTCAAGAAATATGGTCGATCTCTATGACAAACATCACAAGATTGCTCACTCAAGAGGAAAGCCAAATAGGTGGCTAATGTGTGAGCAACTGTCCAGCCTCACAAAGAATTTTAAAATGCATTTAAAAATAGATATATCTCACATCTGTCGAATTTGCCAAAGTTAATTAAAATTAAACATTCTAACTTTTTTTTGGTTTTATTTATTTATTCATTCATTTATTTATTTATTATTTATTTATTTTTGTGATACTAGGGGTTGAACCCAGGGCCTCGCACTTGCATGCTCTACAAGTGCTGGACCACTGAGCTGCACCCCCAGCCCATTTTTTTGACTTTTTGAGACAGGGTCTCGCTAAGTTACACAGACTGCCTCTGGTCTCGAATTTACAATCCTCCTGCCTCTGCCTCCCAAGCTGCTAGGATTATAGGCATGCACCACCACGCCCAGTCTATTTATTTATTTTTTGAGACAGGTTCTTGCTATGTAACTCAGGCTAGCTTTGAATTATTGATCATCCTGCCTCAACCCCCCAGGTGATGGGATTTCAGGCGTGTGCCACCACACTTGGCAAACATTGTAATATCAATGGGGCAGTGAGGAAAGAGTACATTCACATTTGCAAGGGCATTATAGATTAGCTTATTAGTCCAAACAGTAATCTCATAAAACATGCCTTTCAGTTCATCATAACTTCTGGGAAAATGTCTACAGCCATACCACCCTGACATCTGATCTCGTCAGATCTCAGAAGATAAGAAAGGTTGCTGCCTGCCGCCGTACCTCTATGGCATTGGAAGCTTAGCAGGGATGAGCCTGGTTAGTCTTTGGAAGGGAGGCTGCCTGGGAATACCTGGTGCTGTAGGCTTGGGAGAAGGACCTGGCTGCCCACTCCTGAAACAATCGGCCATCAAAAACCCTATGAATAGCAGAGAAGCACAATAGGGCTGTGCATGGCACAGGGTTGGGGAGTGTTTTGTTCTGTTGTGCATAGGGTCATTATGAGTCGGACCTGACTCCACAGCACCTACCAACAACAATCTAGGAACATAGACTTCTGGGTTAAGATGGTGGACTGAAGGTAGCCTCTGCATGATGTGGTAAAACAAAGGAGGTAGAATAGGAAGGAATGGAGTCTTTTCCATAGAAAGAAGGTCTGGAGAAGCACAGAAACCACAAAGGAGACTGATGGCTGGTGCCAGATAGCAGAACGGAGCTGAACAGCGAGAAGGACTGATCAGGACACATCTCCAGCAGCAGCTTCCTGTGAGGGAGGAAGAGGCCCTCATCCAAAGAGGTAAGGCAGACAGCGCTGGCCATCAGACTTGCGGTCCCACTGGATAAGCCCACAGTCCCTCAAGCCCTTGAACTCTTCCAAGGACTTGCTGAGACAGTGGCTCTCCCTGACTGAGGGGTTCAATTTTGGGGAAATGACTCTCTTTTCCCATGCTCCATGACTCAGGGGGGCTGTGACAGGGCACTATCTTGAGAGGGAAACTATTGTGTGAGACTGAGCAACCCACAGGGCCTGAAAATAAGGAATTATCACTGGTGGGGAGCCTGGGGGTGACCTGCCACAGCCCAGGCGTCCTACACACTTGCAGCAGGCAGTTGCTGTTAGCGGGGAGATAGGACGCTGACATGCTGCGAGGTTCAGGCAACTGGAGGAGACTATGCTTTGGGCAACACTATTGCTGTGGGTAGTAAAACCTTTTGATTCCAACCCAGAAATTTCATGTCTTTGTTGTTGTTGTTATTGTTGTGCTGGGAATTTAACCCAGGGCCTGGCACATGCTGGGTACCGTGCTCTACAACTGAGCCACACCCTCAGTCCAAGTCTTATGTCTTCTCTCAGCACTCATGAACTGAAGCCGGCTAACCTGTTAGCTTGCCCCCATTTTTTTTTTGTTTGTTCGTTTGTTTTTAATTGTGGTTAAATATACATAACGGAATTTACCATTTTAACCATTTTAAGTGTGAAGTTCAGTGGCACTAAGTAACATTCACACTGTTGTGCAATGGTCCACCACCATCTGTCTCCAGAACTGCTATCATTTTGCAAAACAGAAACTCTGTACCCATTAAACGATAACGCCATTCCTCCCACCCCCCAGCCTCTGGTAACCTTCAATCCACTTTCTGTCTCTATGAGTTCGACTGCACTAGGCACCTCACACAAGTGGAATGATACAGTATTTGCCTTTTGTGTCTGACTTATTCTGCTTAGCATAATGTCTTTACGGTTCATCCATATTGTAGCATGTGTCCGGATTTCATTCCTTTTTAAGGCTGAATAATATTCCATTGTGTGTATACATAGTTTACAGTTAAGACTATAGTAATTGTGTGCGTGCGTGTGTGTGTGTGTGTGTGTGTTTAAAATCAAGCAAAAAGAAGTTGGGCATGGTGGCACACATCTGTCATCTCAGCATTTGGGAAGCTGAAGCAGGAGGATCACAAGTTCAAGGCCAGTCTGGGCTATAATAGTGAATTCTAGACCTGCCTAGGCTATAAGACCCTGTTTCAAACAAACAAACAAACAAACAAAAAAGAAATTTTATCATATTTGTGGAAATTCAAGTTTGTCACTTACTGACAAGCATTAGTAAACAATGAGAGGGCAGTATTTTGATCCAAGTCAAACAAAGATCCTGGCAGAACTTAGCTCAGTGGCTCACAACTGTAATCCCAGTGACTCAAGAGGCAGAGGCGGGAGGATTGTGAGTTTGAGGCCAGAGGCAGCCTGCGTAACTTAGCAAGACCCAGTCTACAATAAAAATGGATGGGGGGGGGGTGCAGCCCAGTAGTAGAGCATTTGGAAAAGTATTTGTGATGCCCTCAATTCAACCCCCAAGTAGTACACAAAAGAAAAAAAAATAAGTTAAAATATAAAGATGCTGGGCAACCACAAGAAAATAAAAAAGCTGACCAACTGTTGTCTTTAGCCATAGCATTAGCATGGAGAGACATCTTCATTCACCAGAGTAGTGGGCAGAGGGGCATGGAAAGCAGGATATGGATCGAGGTTAAAACATAACCATAGTCAATTTCTCATTTTCTAGGGGCTTATTAAAGGGGACAAAGGCTCAACTGCAACTTTGGACACGCTTGACATTTAGGATGCTTCCCATTCATACTGAGTTCTGCCCTCTTTCACCCCCAGAAGGTATAGTCTAGGAAGTGGAGTGTCAAGCCTTGGTTCTGGGGTCTGGGGTTCTAGAGGAGCCCACAGCCACTACTTCACTTTTCATCAGTCATTTTAGGAGATGTGTCTGGGTGTCACATTGACCAGGAATGGACTTATGATGGGCCCAAGTGATTGTCAGCTTGGTTGGATTGAGAAGCACCTAGGAGATGAGTAAAGCCCACCTCTGGGTGTGTCTATGAGGGGTTTCCAGGGAGGATTAACTAAGGGGGGAAAAGGATTGCCCTGAATATGAGCTTCCACAAAGGCCACTTGTTATTTTTTTGTAGGGAAGTATTTTATCAGCCTCCACGCAATTGGCCAACAATTCTAGGCCAGATGAACCTTAATAATGCGGGGCTTCCCTCCATTCTGCAAACAGGGGAAGAGGGTTTGGATGGACAGGTGAAAGTTCTCCTACTAGAGAAGAGATGTAAGGAGTCAAGAAAGAAAGGTGGGCAACTAACAAAGATCAGAAAGCAATTCCATTTCTGCAGCCATGAGTGCAGTGTTCCACTGAAAGCCAAGGCCTCTATGGATTTATGTTTGTGTTTCCTGGTGGTCGAGAGCCTAGTCTAGGGGCTAGGGCCGTAGGCCAGGATCTGAGTAGGGGTTAAGTCCTGTCTCGCCACTCACCTGCCAGGGCTATGCCCTTACAGACTTGCTCTTTTTCAGGTCTACTGGCCTAGAATCTCTCCCCCTATTCCCTATTGGGGAAGGAGCTCCCTTGGGCCCTTCACAACTTGAAGAGCCTGATGCAAGACAACATCTGTGCTGGCTTCCTTCTGCCATTGCCCAAATATGGGCAACATTAGCACTAGTTCTAATTTTAGACCTAGATCTAGTTCATCTGGGTTATATCTAGTTCATTTAATAATGAGATGAAATTTAGCTTCTGATAAGAGCCCTAGATTATTCCTTGTAGCTTTTCCTCACATCTTCCCATCTCTCCTTCACTCCCACTCCCACTTATGACACATAGAATTAAAGAAATGATAATGTGCTGAAACACATTTCTGGATTGTTTTCAATATAGTAGAGATTAAAGCCATAAAATGACACTGAGGAAGGAGCATTTCAGATGTGAGTTATCAACTATAAGCAGACTTTTTGGAGCAAGAAGGATTTCTTTTATTCCCTTCCCCGCAGTTCCTCCACATGTTGTTGTTGTTGTTGGGTGCCATTGAGTCAGTATCCAACTCATAGTGACCCTCATAGGGTTTTCAATGGCTGACTGTTCCAGGATTGCCTTGGGAGTGGATTGCCTGGCCCTTCTCCCATTTTTGCGGTACTGGGAATTGAACTTGGGACCTCAGAGACTGCAGCGCAGCACTCTACCAACTGAGCTAAATCCCAGCCCAGTTCCTCCACATAGGATGTTGCTAATCAGCTTAGACACATGGTAAGACTAAAATAGTCACTTTTTGGATTTATAGCACAGGTTATAGAGCTGGAAATAACCTTAGACATCATCTAGTCCCAATACTTTATTTTATAGTTGAGAAAATGGAGCTTCAAGGAGGTGAAATGATTTTTTTAAGTCACTCAGTGAACAACAGGACTGGATGTCAAATATTCATTCCCTTTGTATTTTCAACTGGTGCATCACTGTTGCAGAGAAGTCAACCAAAACAAACTTATAGGGGAGGAGATGATTTATTGGGGAGCTCACAGTTGGAGGGCATGTGGCAGTGTGCAGGTGTAGTGGAAGCAGGGCATGTGGTGGATGACCTCGTGGCATGGCAGGGCAGAAGACAGAGAAAGAGCTTACCAGAACATCAAGTCCAGGATTAAATTCCCAAGCCCTGTCCCCAGGGAGCCACTATTGCAGAGATAGAATCTCATCTCCCAAATTTCCGTGACCTCCACAAACATTCCACCAACTAGGGACCAAGCATTCAAACACATGACCTTTGGGAGACATTGAGATCTAAACCATAACACCCTCCAAAACACATATGCAAATATACATACACACATGTTGTATACATATACCTATGTACATATACATATACGTATACATTGAATTAGGTAATTCTGAGATAGGGAAGATACAACTTAGCTACCATATAACTATAGGTTATCCTATAATTAGCTTTAAAAAGAACTCACTGAACTATTTATTTAAGCTTTTTCTTCTGTTGAAAGCATCTGCATTGGAGAAATGTTGCATAGAACTTAGAAATCCTTGATTACAGGACCTATGTCCATCATTTTTGCTTACCCATACCTAGCATAATACTAGATTTACCCCTTTGATTCCTACCTTTTAAAGGAGAGGGATTCTTTTTGGTTTAGCTTTGTACATCTATAACAACTGATCACATTTTCCTTGTGTACTGTATCCATTGGTTCATCATTTCACCTTTCCCATTGCAACATAATTACTCAACTATAGAGCAGCTACTTTGACGGCATGAATTAGTCACCTCTGTACCCTAGGGTATAGCACAATGCTCAACACATCACTTTTTGAATGGCAATGAGTAAATGCAAGCCTTTCTTTTCTCATATTGTTGATGCATGAGTTTTATTTGTTAATTAAAACCAGCAACTTAGGAAAAAAACTTTCTCAATTTCAGTTCGAAGTGACTTTTTATTTATTTTCTTTACATTTTTTTCTTTAAGACTATTTCTTTTGTTTGTTCTCTAATGCATAGAGTAATGATTTGCAACTAATTACTTTGTCTACTACTGTTGAAATGAAAATAAGTTGGCAAGTTCTAGGTGGCTAAATATAATTGGTACATTTATTGTGGCTTTTTGGCTTTGCTATAGTTAATTAAACTTGCTACTTCATAGTCACAAAATATTAATACCTTTAGTTAGTTTGAAAAAAGACTATCTACTTTAAGACTAGTTTTATAAAACTAACTAGAATTCTCAAAGCAAATATTTTCTGAAGTTGTCAGAGTATTATATGCTTTATAAAAAGTTTTTGTGTTAATGGTTTTCTGGGAAATTAGAAATTGATAGGTAATTAATGTTCCATTAAGTTTTCAAAATAATTACACATCTGTAAGAGCATTATGAATAATCCAAGTAATTGACAGAATAAGTACACATCTATAAAAGAATTGTGATTAAATCACAAGAATTTATTTTTATGAGCCTGTGATAGTTACTCTTCATCTTCAACTTGATTCAGTTGAGAAGCACCTAAGAGATTAGAGAAGCATACTCTGAGTGTGCCTGTGAGGGCATTTCCAGAGACGTTAACTAAGGGGGAAGACCCACCCTAAATGTGGGTCCACCATGCCATGGGTTTGGGCCCTAGATGGAGTAAAAGAGGAAAAAGGAGGAAGTCTGCCAGTGCCAACATTCTCTCTGTTTCCCGGCCATCATGATGGGCACTCCTTAGCTCTGCCTCCCCCTCCCCACCGTGATGGACTGAAACCTCTGAGACCACGAACTGAAGTAAATCCTTCCTTTTCAAGTTGTTTTCTCGGAGGTTTTATCACAGTAATAAAAACTCAACACAAAACCCAACTAAACTTTCTTCTTTAATTTTAGTTTTGTCATCCAGTACATCACTAGGTAACTTATTGTCTGCATGGTTACGTTGCATAAATAGGCTGTTAGAAAAGGCTGAATCCAGGTGATTCTGTCACAGGAAGATCAGAAGGACATGAGGCTGAGTCTGGCTCACACTTCTTTTGTCCAATCTTATTGTCTATTTGTTTGGAGTAAACTCTGTCTTTCACCGGGCTCCCAAATGTCAACGAATAAATGGTAATATTTTAGTTTTCCCCCAGTGTGTTCAGACTTATCTCATTTTTCTTTCTTAATGGGGATTAAAGTTTAGTAAATACTTCAATGTATTGATACATTGATAAACGTAACCAGGACATTTTGCTCTAATAAATTATTGCCTGTTACATAAAAAACATAGAAGAAGCTTTCTTTGCATAACAGTCCTTCCTTCTAATGGACATTATTGGCACATGGTACTCACAGACACACACATACTCACACTCAATTAAATGGTGGACAGCCAGCACAGTATCATATGTAGGAGGTTGGGCTCTGTGTAGAACAGCCTTAGGTTTGAATCCTGTGTTACATTCCAGTTGTATGACTTTTAGAATATTAACCTCTCTAAATATCAGTTTCTTAATGCATAAAATGTTTTTACATTTTGTATTAGTCAGGTGGAGCATTACTGTGACAGACAAACTGAGCAAAGCAAACTTATGGGGGGAAATATTTGCTGGGGGCTTATGGTTAGAGGGCAGAAGGCATGGCAACAGAGTAGGGATGGTGGGGCCCATGGCACAGAACCTTACATTTTGGCTATCAGGAAGCAGAAAGCAACCAGAAACATGGGTGCACATCTTGGCCATCAGGAAGCAGAGAGCAACTAGAAACATGGGTCCAGGTAACAATCTCCAAAGGCTCAACCCTAGGAGCCCATTTATGTAAAGCTAGGATCCCACTTCCCAAAGTTCCATAACATCCTAGCTAGGGACCAAGCTACCAGCTAGGGACCAAGCATCCAAGCATTCAAACACATGGCCTTCGGGGGACATTTTAAACTCAAACCATGACACTCCACTCCTGGTCCCCAAAGGCACATGGCCATCTCCTAATGCAAAATGCATTCAGTCCAACTTCAAGAGTCCCCAAAGTATTAACACTCTCAACCATGTCCAAAAATACAAGTCCAAAGTCTCCACTGAGACTCAAGGCAAGCTAAACTATGCACCCCTGAAAAACACAAGACAGTTTTCATACTTCCAACATACAAGGGCACAGAGTAAGCATTCCCATTCCACAAAGGAGGAAAAGGGGCACAGAAAGGAAAAACTGTCTATAGCAAGGCCAGTAACCCACTGCACAAACCAATCTTGTGATACTATTTCTGGCACACTTGACTTCATCTGGCTGGCCTCTGGCATACTGAGGGCTTGAATGGGCTTTGGTGGCTCTACCCCGTGGCCCTCTTGGGTTGCCTCCACTTGTTGCCAGCAGCTTCAGCCTCCTGGGGTCTCCAGTGCTGCTTTGGCTCCAACCTCAAAGCTTCACACATCAGCCTTTCATGGGCTTTCTGCGGAGCCTCTGACCCTGGTACATACTGCCTGGGTTCACAGGCTGTTTTCTAGAACCTAGCGTGGCCACCTCCATAACTCCTTAGATCTTTCATTCTTCATACCTGCAAAACCAACACCACATGGATGTTGCCAAGAGTTGCTGTTATCTTGAGAGGGAGATTTACTCTTGAACCACAGCTCCTGCACTAGCCTCTATATGCCCAGGCTGAGGAAACATTTCCTTACGTGGCCCCTACACAGCAGGGGCATTTGCTTTTTACCCACTCTCCTTTCAAATGGGTTTTTAGTTTTGCACCCTGGAGCCTTAGATGGGATGGGGTCTGGCTTGACTCCTTCCATACCCCAAAGAGATTTCTATTGTCCCAATGAAAAGGTCCAGGCATTCCTTTACCATGCCTTATTTCTTTTACAATTATGGCCTCCTGGCCTTAACCATCCCTGTCTACAGTAACCTTAGACAAACTGAAGCTTTCCCCCTCTTTAAATTAAACATTTTCCAGATCTCCTTTCTATGCTTTTTGCTCAATTTTTCCTTCATAAATCTGGCTAAAAGCAGCACATGACAGCCATGCCACACTCCCGATATCTTGCTGCCCTCGTGATATTTCCTCTGCCAAATCAGTCCATTATTTTTAAATTCAGCCTCACCCAAATATTTAGGACATGGAAAACCCACAGACAAGCTCTTTGCTAGACTGTAACATGAATGCCCTCAAGTCCAATGCCCAAGTCCTCATTTTCCTCTGAAACACTGCAAGCTCTATCCACATTTCTATTGGCTTTAGCATTCTGGTCTTCCTTTCTCCCATCAGAACTACCCCTTAAGCTCTACTTAAAGCATTCAAGGGCTTCTCTCACCCACATCTCCAAACTCTTCCAAACACCTCCCACACACAAGTCCCAATGGTTTAAGAACCACATTGTGAGGTTTCTCCAGAGCAATGACTCTGCTCCCCAGTACCAATTCTCTGTATTAGTCAGGTGGTATGTCACCACAAGTGAAAAACCAACTAAAGCAAACTTATGGGAGGAAATACTTATTGGGTCCTTGTCATTAAAGAAGTTTATTCCATAGAGGCAGAAGTTGTGGAGATACGGCGAGTATGGTGAGGCCTGCGGCACAGAACCTCACATGTTGGCAGTCAGGAAGCAGAGAGCTACCAGAACCTGGACTGTGGGTAAAAACCTCCAAAGACCCACCCCCAGGGACCCACCTCCCAAAGTTCCATAACCTTCTAGGAAAGTGCCACCAGCTGGAGATCAAGCATTTAAACACATGGCCTTCGGGGGACATTTTAGATTCAAACCATAGTGCATGTTTGATGATCAAATAAGGTCTTGTAAAGTGGTTAGCATTATTGCCTAGCATATAGCATTCATTAAATTTTAGCTAGTACTATGATGATTTATATCTCTCATTTGTGTTTATTTTTCCTCTTTCCTATTTTGAGATTTGAAGCACTTCACCATGTTCTCTAAAGAAATAGCTCATCCAAGTGCTGGGTGCGGTGGCACACGCCTGTCATCCCAGCAGCTTGGGAGGCGGAGGCGAGAGTATCACAAGTCTAAGACCAGAGGCAGTCTGCATAACTTAGTGAGACCCTGTCTCAAAAAGTAAAAAATGGGCCTGGGGTGCTGCTCAGTGGTCCGGCATTTGTAGAGCATGCAAGTGCAAGGCCCTGGGTTCAACCCCTAGTACTGAAAAAAAAAAAGAAAGAAAGAAAGAAAGAAAGAAAGAAAGAAAGAAAGAAAGCTAGCTCACCCAGAGCCATTCCAATGGGAGATGGATAAAACTTGAGAAGAATCACTTTGCATTTTATACTGGTTTTTTAGAGAACAAATGGATGCTTGGGGAGCATAAAAGATTTTTTAAAACCCTGCTATGGATACCAGACAGCTAAATTGCTCATATGCACACCAATAGGAGGTATATATAGATGAAGAAATCTCAGGTTGAATTTTACCAAGAAACTGGATCTGGAACTAAATGGAATACATTCTTTCTCATACTTTAGGGAACTCAGAAGCTGATCTTCTGTTATGAGTGAGACTTACATTGCACTTGAAAGACCATTTCAAACTATCTAGTTTGTTATCAATAAAGTGTCATTGGAGCCATATATGACAAGTACATGGGATTTGGAATCCAAATATCTCTGAATGAATTGCATTTGTGTCATCCACAAGTTGTGTGATCTTGGCAAATGACTTCACTTCTTGAAGCCTCAGTCCCCCAGCTATATTAGGGAGCTAATGATACCTACATTGTAGGACATTATAACAATTCAGTGGGATCTTGAATGTAAAGTGCCTATCCCAGTGTCTGGCACTTGATAGCTCCTCAACAATGTTAACTATGATTATCTTCAAGAAAGTAATTATAGCTGGGCCTGATGGGGGTGCACACTTATAGTCCCGGCACTTGGGAGGATAAAAGCAGCAAGAGGATCACAACTTTGAGGTCAGCCTGGGATATATAGTGATGCCCTATCTCCAAAAAGAGCTATATATACCCTCCAAAAAATGTCTATTGTCCAAAAGACTAAAGACAAGTGCTGGCAAAGGTGTAAAGTAAAGAGAACGCTTGAGCACTATTGGTGGAATAGTAAATTAGTTCAGCCACTATGGAAAACGGTATGGAAGTTCCTCAAAAAATTAAAAATCCCACTCTCAGATATATATCCAAAGGAAATGAGATCAGTATGTCAAAGATACACCTACACTCCCACATTCATTGCAGCACTATTTATAATAGCCAAGAAATGGAAACAACTTAAGTGTCCATCAACTGATGAATGAAGAAAGAAAATGTCGTACATATACAGACTGGAATAGTTGCTGTTAAGTGCTGTCAAGTCAGATCCAACTCATAGCAATCAAAAGTACGGCAGAATGAAACACTACCTTGATACTATGCCATGTACATGATCTTTTTATGTTTGAGTCAATGTTGCAGCCACCATGTTTCTTCTTATTTTGAGTCATGCTACATCAGCAAAAGGAGGTCCCAGGGGCTTTACTCCATTGCCATCATTAAGGTCGACTCTACTTTGAGGAGGCAACTCTTCCCCAGTTGTTTCTTGAATGTCTTCATTTTCAGGCACTATATTTGACAGGGCTTCTCTGCTATTCATAGGGTTTTCAATGGCTAATTGTTGTGGGTATAGGCTGCCAAGCCCTTCTTCCTAGTCTGTCTTAGTCTGGAAGCTCAGCCAAAACCTGGCCACATGGGTGGCCCTGCTGGTATCTGAAATGCCAGTGGCATGGCTTTCAGCATCACAACAATACACAAGTCCCCAAAACAAAACAAGCTGACAGACATGTGGGAGACTCTCAGTTTATGAAAGATGAAACATTGAATTCCTTCTCAAAAGACTTTATTACTTTTTTTTAGAAAGAGTAAAAAGCAACTACTTTATTTTATTTTTATTTCAACTTTTTAATTAATATTTTCATTGTACATTTTTATGGTGTACAGATGATAATTCCATTCATATATATATATATAGTGTACTGGGAGAAGGACCTGGCAGCCCACTCCTCTTACAATTAGCCATTAAAAACCCTATGAATAGCAGAGAAGCACTGACAGTGCTGGGCATGGCACAGTGTCGGGGAGGGTTTCATTCTGTTGTCCATAGGTTCCCTATGAGTTGGACCTGATTCCATGGCACCTGACAAAAACATACAGTGTGCAATCATCAAAACTTGGTTATTGACATTGTCATCTCCCAAAATAGACAAAACCTTTTTGATAAGCATGTATCAATAATTGTGAATATTTATGAGCTAGAGTAGGATTTTTCTAATTGCATATAGTATAGTGGGATTCGTTACAGGATTTTCATAAAGTTACATCCTGTATTTTGCATTTGTTCGCTCCCTCTTACCCTCTCATGTTGTTTCTCCTACCCTCCTGCCTTCCTCATGACCCTCCCCCTCCTCCTACTGTCCCCCCGCGCTTATATTGGGTCCACTTGTATTTTCAATCTTAGATATATGCAACTGTTTATATATGTGTGTGACTTTGTAAAATTTCCTGAAATGAGAGAAACAGTGACTGTTTATTGTGAGGCCCAAACTGCCACCACACCCAGCCCATTTCTTATTTTGCCTCTAGTAGCCTCCAGTTCTTCCCTTCACTTTGTATCTTTTAAACACTTTGTACGTGTGTTGTGAACAGCACTCCCAGAACCGTATCTTGGCATTAAAATTCCATGAAGTCCATTTTGAGAATCAGATTACTTCATCTATTTTTAGGCTTCAACACAAACTACTCTTTCCATTACACTTTTAATATCCAGCGATAAAGTGATATTGAATATGGCTCTTATAGCCACACAAAAATCTTCTATTTGGTCTAATCAGGCCAGAACCAAAGGCTGGCATTAATGTGCTCACATTACTGAGGCAGCTCCTTGCCTGTGTCTCTCCTTCCCAGAGTTTGGGGCTACCCTCCCCATGTGCTGCTATATTTATCCACCTTCTTGGCCATAAAAGGCTGGCTGTAGGGCCCTGACATTCTACTGCCTGACCACATGCATTATTTTTGAACCGGCCCCCAGGGTCCTGTCTTTAGCCGTGCCTCTTAACTTTTTCCTGGATTTAACCTAGGTGGGGTTTTCGTTTTCTCATCCAGCTTCTTGGCCACATCAGAACATCTCCCCCACCATCACACCTTTGGAAACTGGTAAGTGTGACCCTGAGGCAGAGAAATGCTCTTGATAGTTTATGTGCTCAGCAGAAGCACCAGTGGTTTCTTTCTGTCTTCTGAGCTCAGCAGTTTTCTCAGAGATGTCAGAACAGCAAAGAGATGGGAAGTGAGGCTTCTGCAAGGGAAAACAAGACAGCAGGGGGCCATTTGGGGCTGGCAGGGCTATTTTCTCAGATCACCGTATTCTTTTAAAACTAAGCTGCTGTTCCTGGAACTATAAGATCATATGTGTCTCAGATTCAACAGTCAGTACTCTTTCCAAGCTACAGTTCAGCAGTTTGGTTGAAATCTGGAATGGTTGAGGGAGAGACAGCCCTGGGTTTTCCTGCCTCTATACCGACACAATTCTCTCTGATTATAAATTAGGCCAAAAGGGGGCAAATTCACTCTGAGGTCTCTAGTTTATGATTCCGTGATTTTGTTCTGACAGTGCACTATAGATAAATATACGAATGTATCACAATATATGAGAACGGTTCAGGAGTATTTCAGATAGACCCCTACATAATGATCCTAAGGCTTATGTCTTGTGTGAGTGATTTTCATCAACTTTTGGCCCCTAGTACCTGTACAAAAGTATTATGTCAATATTGCAACTATAGGGTTTGTATTCCTTTCTAAATTCCCGAATCATTTTCAGAAAGAAAATCTAGGTTTTAAAGGATAATCCTTGCTTTATAAGAGCCATATCCAATATCACTTTATCCCTGGATATTAAAAGTGTAATGGAAAGAGTAGTTTGTGTTGAGGGCTAAAGAAGAGAAGATAGTTACACCTTGTTCTAGAGGTCAATCAGCTCTGATGACTTGAAGTCAAACGTGTTTACTTGTAATACATGATCTATCTGTATGGAATAGTAAATATTATTAAAAATAAATATATTCAGGAAGAAGAAAAATAGGGAAAAATAGAATTGGTGCAAGATATTTAAAGATTTCATTTAGTGAAAATTATAGTATTTGAATTCATCTGAGTTAGTGATTTTAGTTCCTAATATCATACAGTGGAAGGTCCTTTACTATTTATTTGGAAATCATTCAAATTGCATGTGCTATGTGACAGTGTAGATGTATCATTATCATTACAGAAAATCATCTTTTTATAAGTATCTAACATAATTCTCTATTCATGTATTTTAACCCTTTTGGATTATGAAAAATCATCTAACAGTTATTCATTATGCATGACAATTATTCTGTATATTTAATAACAGAAAACAGCAGTCTATTTAAGGTTTGAAACAGAGTTGCTTGTTAGAAGCTATTTTTTTCCTCTTAGGAAATGCCATGTAGACTGATATCTTTCATGGGACCTAAGATAAATATTTTTGGGGTGAAGTTTGCTGGATTTTCTTCTCTAGGGAATACATACTGACTTTTTAAATAGCTCAAGTAAAGGATAGTTTTAAATTTGACCACCAAAAATGGCAATTTTAGAAGGATTCTCTCTTAGGATTTTTAAGAAAACAAGATTTGGAAGAAACTGATTCCTTCAAAACTAAATTTTCTTACATGATTTTAAAATAACATTTCAGAACATACATAAAAGCATTTTAAAAATTAGGAGGAGATGTTTGGTGCAGTTGTTGTTGTTGTTGTTAGGTGCTGCCGAGTCGGTATCTGACTCATAGAGACCCTCTGTACAACAGGGGAAACACTATTGTCAGTGCTTTTCTGCCGTTCATAGGGTTTTCAACCACCTATAATTCTAGCACTCAGGAGACAGAGGCAGGAGGATCATGAGTTGGAGGCCAGAGGCAGCCTGCATAACTTAAGGATACTCTGTCACAAAATTTAACAATAAAAAACTAAAAATGATTTCGGGGTGCAGCCCAGTGCTACTGCACTTGCAAAGTATATTCAAGGCCCTAGGTTCAACCCTCAAGTCATGAAAAAACAAACAAACACAAAAACCTAGGGGGAGGTACTGGTGGTTAGGATGGCAGCATCTGCATTTTGAGGGTTATACAACTCAGCTCATTATAGCCTTTTAATTGATCTCCTGCCTTTCCATCAACAGTTTACTTTTCAGACTTCAGCAAGGGCGATTCTCAGCTCAGAGCCTTCCAGTGGCTTCTTAGTTCTTTCAGAATAAAAGCCAAAGTCCTAACTGTCACCTGTAGCAGCAGCCCTCAACCTTTCTGGCACCAGAGACTGTTTTCCATGGATAGGATAAGCGTGATAGTTTCAGGGTGATTCAGGCAATAGGGAGCGGCTGTAAACACAGATGAAGCTTTGCTTGCTCATCTGCTGCTCCCTCCCTGCTATGTCGCTTGTTTCTAACAGGCCAAGGACCCCTGACCAATAGACCCCTCCACCATTGGCCCTGTCCCCCTTGCATGAGCCTTATCTCTCTTATATTACCTCCTATCCCTCTCCCTCGTTCTCCCAGTCCCGGCAGCCTCACTGGCCTGAGGTTATGCCTGGGGACCCTAGGTGTACTCTTTTCCCAGGGTCTTTGCACTGGTTTTCTGTTTGGAGCACTCTTCCTCCAGATATTTTCATGCTCTGGTACTGCTTTCCAGTGAAGCCATCCCTGATGAGGCTGCTTAAAATTACATCCATCTCTCTTTCCTATTTTACTTTTCTCTGTGGCACTTAACACCTTTTTTTTTTTTTTTCTGGTACTTGTGAGTTGAACCCAGGCCTCACACATACTTTGCGAGTGCTCTACTACAGGGCTGCACCCCCAGCCCATTTTTTATATTTTATCTTGAGACAGGGTCCCCTTAAATTATGCAGGCTGCCTCTGGCCTGAAACCTGGGATCCTCCTGCCTCTACTCCCTGAGTCACAGATGTGAGCCACTGTGCCCAGCAGCCCATTTTGTTATAACTCATACTGTACTTACCAATTTTCACTATTGTTTATTTCCTATAATGGAATATATAGTTTCATACTAGTGAACACCACATTTAACTCTATCATGATATATCCTTCCAAATGAAGCCCAGAAAATTAGAAATACACATTACAAACAGTTTGGGGGAAAAGCAGAATAGCCAGGATAGAAAACTCTGTCAAGCTCTTCTAGATATAAAGGAAGAAAGCACGAAGACAGGATGGGGCACTTGTGAGCTATGAAGCAGGAAGTGTGATGAGTGACCAGTTAAATGGATTACAGGCCAGGCCCGGTGGCACAGGCCTCTAATCCCAGCAACCCAGGAGGCAGGAAGATTGAAAATTCAAGGTCAGAGGCAACCTGTGCAACTTAGTGAGAGCCCTGTCTCAAAATAAAGAGTTTAAAAGAGGGGCTGGGAGTGCAGCCAGTGACAGAGCTCTTGCAAAGTATGTGTAAGGCCCCAGGTTCAAGACCCCAAGTACCGCAGTATACAAACCAACCAACTGGACTGCATGTCCCTTTCCATTCACTCTGGACAGGTAAGAGCGTGTCTTCCTGCACTTTGGCTGAGGTGACTTGCCCTATGGAATTTGCTCCTTCCTTCAAGAGTTACTGTCTTCTTGTAGGTTGGCTGCCTCCCTCAAGGGCACATGATGTCTTTGCCGTTTTATCAGAAGTCCCACCACCATTATGATCTCGGCTACCGCAGCAAGGACCTTCGCACCACTGTGAGCCAGTACCAGCAGGAGAAGAAGAGATCGGCCATCTACACCCATGGCTCCACAGCCTACAGCAGCCGCTCCTCGGCCGCCCACCGCCAGGAGTCTGAGGCCTTTAGCCAGGCGGTCGCCTCCTCTTACCAGCAGCAGGCCTCCCAGGCCTACAGCCTCGGAACCTCGCATTACTCCCTTGGGACTGAAGTTGCTCGGAAGTCGGCCTCAGCCCTCGATTATGGCTACTCCCAGGGGTAGGTCAGGAGCAGCCTTCTACCTTTAGGGAAGAGGCACATGCTCTAAATAACCCTCCCAAATCACTTTTCCTTTCTTCTTCAATATGGCGGCCCTACATTTGAACCAGGCCTGCAGAGAGTCTGTTTGGGAGAGCTGAGCCTTGTGTCTATACTTGTTTCTATCTGTTATCTCTTTGAAATTCACCAAGTGCTTCAGAGTCACAGTGGCAAGTCTTGCCTGAGCTGCAAGAAGCAGGGAAGTTTTGCCACAGGTTACTTCAGCAGCTGCAGAGCCAGAAAATGTTATTTCAATACTCCCAGCAGGTTTCCTGGCTGTCATAATGTTTCTGTTTAGATGAGAAGCCAGTATAGAATTTAAAATTCACAGATCAGAGGGGACAATCTACAGCAGAAATGGATTCTAGTTTTTCAATGTCTGAAAGCCAGCACTCAAAATATTGCACTATTATATAACCAGCAGGTATTTTCTTTAGCTGGAGCATTTTATAAAAAAAAATACCCTTCTCTCAATCAGCCTAAGAATAATAACAAACCCATATTGCAATGAAATTAGATTTATTGACCCAACACAATGAGGGAGACTATAAATAGGAAAGAGTTATTTTAGGATTATAAAAAGAATGGAGTTTAGTTGCAGGTCTGGTCTTGAAGCAAATCCAGGGTCTCATTTCCTTGGAAACAATAAAGTTAAATGTGGACTGTTGTATCTAGAATCCCCTTATTTGAAGCTCTTTGCCTGGAATGGGAGTTGAGGCTACTCTTCTGGGTCAACAAATGACTTAGTCTGTCCAGGCAAGAGTGAGATGTTTCCTTCCTACAGATGTAGCTTCCAACAGTAAACTCACTGATAGTCTTTGATATCAAAGAAGAAAATTTCACAGTCTACAGTCACTCAAAGAAGGGGTTATGATGGCACTGTGCAGTAGCAGTGTCCCTAGGAAAAATGTCATTTCCCACTGACTCTGCACTTGCTTATCTCTGTTTGGTGGTCCAACCTGGTGAGAGATGGGCGGACGGTTGCTTTCTCAGTCCAAGGCAATTTTTATTTTATTGAAAATCAGAATGAACTATTTCATAGAGACTAAAAACTCTTGTAAGGTGTGTGTGACTTTTTATTAAAACTCTATATAGCCTATGGAAGTAATTGCTGATCTTCAAAATGTACACATTTTTGGGCTATGTGTTCAATAATTTGCTTCCTCTAATTCTCTTCTCCAAAGCATCTGGCATAGGTGGCATTTTTTGTTGAAAATATAATTTTAAGTCTTCCAAAATTTAAATCCATAAAATATATAGTAAGGCAACTAGAAAAAGTGTTTATTTCTAGGCATCTAAAATGTCATTGAAGAACTAATGAAGAAAGCAGAAATTCCTAAATCCCTGTGGGTTTGAACAGCACCTGATCCACAGCTGTCATTTTATCGGTCACAATGACCTCCTGGGAGCTTCTACTAGGTTCAGTAACAGAGCTAGAGTCTGCGGGGTTTACCTGGAATGTAGGATAACAACATTCTGAAATTCCATTCAAAATGGAACAGGATCATTTTGCAGTCTCACTTTCATAGATCATATTCTGCCATGGGATATTCATAAGGATCTCATGTTGGCTGCAAATATGGAAATATTGTCGCTGAGGTGAATTCATTTCTTTTAACGCTTGATTCAAATGGATCGCCTTCCAAAGAAAGGTTGGGAGGAATTAACACCATGTGTATGTGACAGCATCATTCCAGTCTCCTGAAAAATGTTCCATACTTATGTTGAAGAGCCTCATTTAGGAGAGCAGCTGTTTTGTAATAGAGGAGGATTACATTTGAAATATTTGTTTTCCTAGCCTGTCTGCACTGGGGTTATAGAGGAAGAGTATTTTCATTATCATGCAGTTGCTAATGTAACTTCTTGTGTGCTTACTTCATTTCCCCAATGTGGAAGAATCTAGATTTTTATGAATTTGTATTTTTAAAGATCTTTATTTCTTTATCTCTATTGCTAACTTTCAGTAAAAATTGTTTGAATTTTATACATCTTTCATTTAACCGTATGTTTAATATTCCTACTTATTCATAATCTGGTATATCACCTAAAACATTAGTATTTGAGCTCTTGAGTATATTTTATTCAGAAAGCATTTGCTCTAATAATTTTTGGAAGACTTAGCCATGTTAGCTATAAGGGCCTTAGATAACAAACTTTCTGTAGGAAATAGAACTGGAATCACTTTTCTATGTTCAATATCACATCTTGTTCCTTCTATTATGTATATGTTTATGTAGGGACGTAAGGATTTATTAATGGCTTACTATGTTTGAACTACTTGAGCTTCTTGGTAGAAATATGTTGAGCTAAAAACAGTGAGGAGCAGGGGGAAAAAAATGTCAATGCTGTCTTTTTCCTTTGTGTCATGCAATGTGAAAGACAAAGGTTAACCTAATCCTGAAGGTATTTTAGTCGTTCTTTTTTGGGACCCAGAACTAACAGGTGCAGATAATATTCCTTGAACACTTTGAAGTTTTCATAATTCCTCCAGATTATACTTAAGCTTATTCAGAATGAATGATTTTTTTCCTGCTAAATGAAATATCTCTTTGAGTTGTGAACAATGTTGGTGATTAAGGCTCTGGAGCTGGAAACAGGTCTCTGTGAGGTGTATGTAAGCACTAGGTTTGGCCTATTTTTAGCCACTGCTTTGTAGTTGGATGTTCAGTGTTAAAGTGGAAACTATGGAGATTTATATGTGCTCAGGGGTTGGCTGACCTTAGGGAGTATTAGGAACAATGGCTTGCTCGACGTCAGTGAGGTTGCAGCACAGATTGGTTACTGACTGTATTCTGAGCCAAGGGTTATAAAATAAATTCTGGAAGGCTTTCTGTAAATGCCTTTATTCTTGGTCATGGTGAGTAAAAAACAAAACAAAAAACTAAAGTAAAGAAAGCACAAGACCTCTCTGAATAACAAGATTATTGTTTTACATAGCAACATTAACAACAAATATGATCAGAGATTAAAAGAAAAACGGTACTCATGACCACTTTGCAACCATTAGACAAGGGTTCTTAACTTTTGCCCATGTTTGGACTTCAATAGAATCTTGGATGATCTGAAATTATGTGCAGAATTATGCACAGATGATAATTTTTCTGGAGGGAGAGATTATGGTTTTCATCAGATCCTCAGAGAAGTTTTGAGACTGAACAAAGGTCAGAACCACTGTTCTGGAAAGTCTACACATAAATAACAGACAGTCTAAGCATGTGACCTGAGGATCCTTTTTCTAATGCCAATAATGTAGGGACTTAGGATGAAATAAGGCAGGTATTTATAAAGAATGTAATATTATTGAAGCAGGATACCAACCTCCATTCTTATGAGTGAGCTGGATCATACATTGAGGTGGAAATAATAAAGGGAACATTTAGTTATACTTGATAAGTAGGAAGGCATAGCTTTAAAACTAGAGAACAACACAGCAGTGTTCTTGGAGGATGGAAGGATTTATACTGAATTAAATTGAATTACATATTATGCTAAAAGATAATAAATGTTAGGGAAGCAATAAAAAATAGAGAAGGTACACACTGGAATTTTAAATAAGGCAGCCAGGCCTCCTTGAGAAGATGGTATCTGAGCAAAGCTACGATGTAGCTGAGGGATTAGCCATGAAGTTATCTGGGGGAAAGGCACACTAAGTATCTGGAACAGCCACTGCAAGGCCTTCCAGAAAGAATGGCATTGACACCATTCAGTGTTGAAGGCATGAAGGCAGTGTTGAAGGCGTGAAGGAGTGATGGAAAGAGTGGATGGAGAAGATGCCATAAAGGTAATGGATGAAAGCTACATGTTGTGGCATATGCCTATAATCCCATCAGCTGAGGCAGGAGGATCACAGGTTCAAGGCCAGAGGCAGCCTGCCTTAACTTTGTGAAACCCTGTCTCAAGACAAAAAATTAAAAATGGGCTGGGGATGCAGCCCAGTGGTAGAGAACTTGCAAAGTATGTATGAGGCACTGGGTTCAACCTTCAAGTACTGAAAAAAAAAAAAAAAGTAATGGATGAGCAGAAGCTATCATGGAGCTATCATGGAGGGCCTTGTGGGCCATTGTAAGAGGTTTGTATTCTGAGAAAGAAAGTAGCTATGTTCTGAGTTTGAGCAGGGGAGTGACATGATCAATTCAATTGTTAATATCTAATGGAATCACTGTGGCCAATGTGTAGAGAATAGACTATCAAAGCAAAAACAAAAATAAGTCACCAAATTGGAGGCTAAGGCTGTGGTGACACCTGAGCCAGATGCTTAGTGAGAAAAGATGTGTTGAGCAGTGGCCAGATTTTTAGATCTGTTGGTTACTGCTGAATTCTATAACACAGAGTTCCTCTGCACCTTCAGCCACAGAGTTCTGGAGAATGCCCAAAGATCCATATGCACATTTTGTGTGAAGTGAATTTTCTGAGACTCTCTTTAGAGGATATGATGATAGTCAAACCATTTACTTATTATCCTGTCTCAAAGCTTCCATGTCATACTTAAGGGATACTTTATTCCATTGTTAGTGTTTTTCTGGTCTCTAATAAGAAGAGCACATTGAATAATGGGTGTATGATGATCCAAGCCCATGTATAGCTTGGAGTGGCTGAGTCTGAATTACAAAAAAGCATTGAGCCAATGGGCTATCGTGGAAATGATATTTGCTTGGAAAACTGGTGACATATCACAGGGTGCATTTGCTCTTGTTTGGATGTGGAATGTCTCCTTCAGCACGCATGTTGAGATTTGGTCCCCATTTTAATGGTGTTGAGAGGAGGTGAGATCTTTAAGAGGAGTTTGAGACACGTGGACTCTACCCTCATGAAGAGATTAACATGCTCTTGCCGGACTGGATTACTCACCTTGATGGTGAGTTGTTATAAAGCAATGCCACCCCTCATATTTCTGTCTCTTGTGCATTCTCTCATTGCCCTCCCACTTTTCTTCACAAGGCACTGGGCTGATGTGGCTGCCTGGTCTTGAATTTCTACCCTCCACAGCTGTGAGCTAAATGAGCTAGTACTCTTTATATGTTACCCAAAATGGACCAAGGCAGTATGAGTACCTATTTTTTCCTTTAGGAACATTCTTCTAGCCTCATCTTTAAATAAAATTTTAATTAGTGTATGCAAAGAAAAGCACTATAGTTTGTGGATAACAAAAATCAATAAAACACTCTGAGATTTTTCTTCCAGTATTTAAGAGCAACTAAGTGATGTCACGCTACTTTCTGTAGGGTTGACTGTCACAAGAAAATCTAACAAAAGCGAAAGGCCAGAGTTACTTACTTAAAAGGAAATAGAATTATGTTTTAAATCCCAAAGGCCAACTCTAAATCAAAGAGAGTAGTCCTTACCATGTACCAGCCTCCCCCAGCTCTATAAACACATGGCTTGTTTGTGGAAAGATAACTAGGAGTCTGACTCCCAGCAGAGTGGATCATTAAAGCAAGAAGTGCCCAAAAGTTCATCTAATTCAAACCCCTCCTTCCACAGGTTCAGAAATGGGGGACCAGCAAGAGACCATTCATCTTTTTTTCCTATGCTTCACTCTATATTGAAAATATTATTTGTCAATTTCTTTGGCAAATTCAATTAGGTTTGTTGTTGTTGTTAGGTGCTGTCCAGTCAGTATCTGACTTTTAGCCACCCTCTGTACAGCAAGCAAAACACTATTGTTGTTAGTGCTTCTCTGCTATTTATAGGGTTTTCAGTGGCTGACTGTTTTTTAGGAGTGGGCTGCCAGGTCCTTCTCCCAAGCCTACAACATCTGGTGTTCCTAAGCAGTCTCCCATCCAAGGACTAACCAAGCCCGACCCTGCTTAGCTTCCAAGATCTGACCGGATCGAACACCACAGTGCTACAGCTGCAGGCCAATTAGGTTTAGATGATGCAAAATACTTCTGGGATGGCACCCATCTTCCCCAGGCAGGTGAATCTTGCTGGAGGAGGAAGGCATGTCCTTCCACAGAGAGGGAATGGAATGAGTTGACAGAATGTGCAGAAGGGCACAGTGGTTGCCTCCCTGTACTCAGGTGAATGTTGAGTCTGTCCCTACAGGGGCTTGGCCCCTGCAAGGTCAGCACCTTCCTGCTGTCCAGAGAGTGGGGTGTAACCGAACTGCCCCACAGAGATCTCTGGATTCTGGAAGCCCAAGGGAGCATTGCAACAGGCCTGGCCTCTTCCACAGCAGTCTCTCTTGATGAAATGAGAAAGTAAGAATACCTCAAAAGAGGAAGGTAACTTTCAAGCAGCATCTAGGCGACACAGTGACCGTGTCCAATATGGCTTGGGATGGGAGTGTCTGGGCTACTTTTTACATAAGTTAGTATGACGAACTTTTACAAACCTGAGACAGTTCAGTTGCAAAGAGCCTTAGACTCGATAAGGCATCTCCTGATATTGTCAGGTGTCTTACATAATATCATATCTAAGAAATACAGAATAAATGTTGTTATTCCTGCTTAAAAATGGGCCATAAACTTGTTGTTGTTGTTGTTGTTGTTGTTGTTAGGTGCTGTCGAGTCGGTATCTGACTCATAGAGACCCTCATAGGGTTTTCAATGGCTGACTGTTTCGGGATTGCCTTGGGAGTGGATTACCAGGTCCTTCTCCCATTTTTGCAGTGCTGGGAATCGAACTCTGGACCTCAGAGACTGCAGAGCAGTGCTCTACCAACTGAGCTAAATCCCAGCCCCATAAGAACTGCAGGAGATTTAAATTTCTCAGGGCTTTATCCATCTGCCCTTTCTAGAACACATGAATGTTCTACATTGGTGCTGGGATATGGTTTAGGCCTCCATGGTATTTGCTTCTAGGTCATAGCTACACATTAAGTATAGAAAGTTGCTGCAAAGGAGAATGAAATTTTACTTGTCAATGGGAAATTTAAATCGGAAAAAATAAAGCAATAAAAAGAAGGAGAAAATGTGGTTGTATTCCCATTTAAATGGTTTTTAAAAAACTAAAAGTGAGATATTTCTATTGCCAAGAACATGAAATGGGGGCAGGGTATGTTGGATTAATAATGCAAAGAAAAAAATTTATAGCCAAAGGATATTTATTTATTATGACACTAGATGTCAGTGAATTTCAAGAGTGATATTGATCTAATTCATGTTTATATCTTACAAGAAACTTTTTCTACAAGGTATACTAGCAAAAACAAAGACTCTTTTCTACCTCCCACTTGTCTGCTAACTTTGATGTTTTCCTAAAATCTTCCTGAGGGTAGAAATTGGGAGACAGAAGAATCAAAAGGTCAGTAGAAAATGCTAATGACAACATGATGCACATATCAAAGCAGGAGCATAAAAGAAGCTGCAGCCATAGCACTGTGGCATCAGATCCTGTCAGATCTCAGAAGCTAAGCAGGGTAGTCCTGGTTAGTACTTGGAAGGGAGACTGCCTGGGAACACCAGGTGCCATAGTCTTGGGAGAAGGACATGGCAGCCCGCTCCCAAAAATCAATCCACCATTGAAAACTCTATGAACAGCAGAGAAGCACTGACAATAGTGTTTTGCCTGTTGTACGTAGGGTCGCTATGAGTAGGATACCTCCTCGGGGGCACCTAATAATAACAACAAATCAATAGTGGATCCAAAGCAATCTTTTCACAACAATCCAAAGAAAGTATTATCTTTGAAGTTTTGCAAGAGGGGAAAATGTAGCCAACAGAAAAGGGGAAAGGAGAAAAGAGAATGTAAAGTCCAAGTGACTCGCCACAGGGTCCCGCAGATAAAAGAAATGGAACTTCAGATACCAGCAGCCCTATGCAGGAATGGCCAACTAGAGCAAAGACAGCCAAGAAGAAGCTCAAGGTCATTAAAGCCAGTACCTCTTTGTCTTTTGTTAAACAGCTGAGCCCTTTGTATATAAGCAACAGTATTAGATTGCAAATCTATGAAAGGAGGCAGTTTAAAGGAAAGTGTTAGGGTAATAAATATAAATTTAATTCTTTTGTGGCCACTCAGTAAAGTCCAATGACAACCCATGGGTAAATCATCCATAAAAATAGAGTTTTAATTTTAAGCTTTGCATACAACCTCTCTGTCATCCTGGGCTGTCCCACCATCTTTTAATATCCACTTCTTCCACAAAGGATTCTCTGACAACTCCAGACAGAAACTCTCTCGCCAGCCTATGAACTCAAATTTTGTTTGCATTGATCTGACTGCTTGCATGCCTCTCTTTCTTGGGTTCTTCCATCCTTTCTTCCTTGCTTTCCATAATACATTTATTCCCCCCACTATACCATGAAATTCTCAGCAAACAAAAGTTGTAAACTTATCTTTGTTGTAGTCTGTTTTGTGCTGCTATAACAGAATACCACAGACTTGGAAATTGATTTTTTAAAAAAGTTTATTTGGCTCGAAATTCAGGATGCTGAGAAGTCCAGGGTCAAGGGACTGAATCTGGTGAAGGCCTTCACATGGAAGAAATCGTCACATGATGAAAGCGAGGCAGAGAGCAAGGGGGAACAAGACTACATTTTATAACAAGCCCACCATTGCCATAACTAACTCAGTCCCATGATAATGGCCTTACTCCATTCACAAGGGCAGAGCAATCTTCACATTGTACTTCCATTCCAGGTTCTAGCACAATATTTTGCATGCAGGGGATGCTCCATGAGTTTTTTCTTTAATGAATGAAATTATTACAGCAAGTTAGGAAATAAACCTGTGAAGATTTTGGTGGTACTATAAAATATCACACAGTCTGAAAGGTGATTGTTCAATAATTTCCGAAGTCAACTTTCTCTTGTACTTTCTGAAATAATAGCTGATTGTATGCAAAGTTTGTGTTTAACTTTATAAGAAACTACACAACTGTTTTTCCAAAGTGGCTGAAACATTTTACATTCCCACAATGGCATATGAGGAGTCCAGGTTATCCACATCCTTGCCATCATTTATTATTTTCTGTCTTATTTATTATAACCATTGTAGTAGGTGTGTAATGGAGTCTTATAGTGGTTTGAATTTGCATTCTTTTAATGACTAGTGATGATCATTTTTTATGTGCTTCTTGATCATTTGTATATCTTTGGTAGTGAAATGCCTATGCAAATCTTTTGCCCATTTTTACTTGGATTTTTCTTATTATTGAGTTGTCCTAGTGACTTCAAATATTTTGGATACAAGTCTTTTTCACATATGTTTGCAAATATTTTCTGTTACTCTATGTCTTGTCTTCTCATTCTCCTTACAGTGTCTTTCAAAGAACTTTTTTAACTTCAATGAAGTTTAGTTCATTAACTTTTTCTTTTCAGATTATGATTTTGGTGTTATATCTAGGAACTCTTTAGCTGAGTCAACACCGTAGAGAGTTTCTCTTTTCTTCTAGGAATTTTATCATTTTAGCTCTTTTATTTTGAACTATAATCCATTTTGAATTCATTTTTCTGCATAATGTTGAGGGAAGTTCTAAGCTCATTCTTTCACATATGGATTTACAGTTGTCCCAGCACCATATGTTGAAAAGATTTTCCTGCCAAGCATGGTGGTGCATGCCTGTAATCCCAGCACTCAGGAGGCAGACGCAGGAGGGTGGCAGATTCATGGCCAGACACCACCTGGGTAATTTAGGGAGACCTTGTCTCAAGATAAAAAGTTGAACACAGGCTCAGGGTATAGCCCAGTTGTAGAACAAGGCCCTGGGTTCAACCCGTAAGTACCACAAAAAATTAAAAAATTAAAAAAAGTTTTGAAATTGATGAATATGTCCTCAAATTTAGTTCACTTTTTAAGATGCTTATATAGTTTCTTTATATTTCCACATAAATTTGAGAATCACCCCATCAATTTCTGGAGCTGAGATTTAGCTCAGTTGGTAGAGTACCGCTCTGCAGTCTCTGAGGTTCTGGGTTCAATTTCCAGCACCACAAAAGTGGGAGAACATGGCAATTTATTCCCAAAGCAATCCCCAAACAATCAGCCATTGAAAACACTACGAGAGTTACTGTGAGTCAGACATGACTTGACAGCAACTAACAACAACAACAACAACTATCAATTTCTACAAATTAGTAAAATCTGCTAGGGTTTTGATAAAGATAAATGTTCAATCTGTATATCAATTTTGAAAAAATGTGCCGTCTTAACAATGCTGAGTTCTTCCAATCCATGAACATAGAATATTTATTTATTTTGATCTTATTTCACTTATCATAATGGTGTTTTATAATTTTCAGTGTACAAGTGTTATATTTCTTTGTTAAAGTTATTCCTAAATATTTTATTCTTTTTGATGCTAGGGTGAATGGACTTACTTATGTTTTTGAATTGTTCATTACTAGTATGTTGAAAGGCTGGGATTTGGCTCAGTTGGTAGAGCGCTGCGCTGCAGTCTCTGAGGACCCCAGTTCAATTCCCAGCACCACAAAAATGGGAGAAGGGCCTGGCAATCCACTCCCAAGGCAATCCCGAAACAGTCAGCCATTGAAAACCCTGTGAGGGTCGCTATGAGTCGGACACGACTCGACAGCACAAGGACCAAGACCAGAGTACGTTGAAGTATAATTGATTTGGGAGCTGATTTATTTATGTATTTATTCGTTCATTTACTTATATTAGCATATGCAAAGTAAGGGATTTCATTATGACATTTCCATAGATGCATATAATGTTTATGTTTTGATTTTGTATTCTAAGACCTTGCTGAATTCATCTATTAGTACAGGCATTTTTTGTTTGTAGATCCCTTAGATTTTTGCACATACAAGCAGGTATCATCTGTGACTAAATGCAGACTTATTCCTTCCTTTCTAATATTCTTTAACTAATCATCCTGATTGTAACCGCCTGTAAAATGTTGATTAGAAATGACAAGAGCCCCTATCATCACCTTGTTCCAATCTTAGGAGGAAAGCATTTTTTTTATTGTAAAGTATGATATTAGCTATAGATGTTTCATAGTTAATATATATGAAATTTCATATATGATATATGAAATTAAGCATTAAATTCCTTACATAAAATTTAGAATTATTTCATGTTAAAAACTCTCAACAAAATGGGACTGGAAGGGAACTTCCTCAACCTAATAACACTTTGTTCATTGAAAAGACCAAGAAAATTGGCAAACCTTTTGCTAGACTGCCATAAAAAAAAAATAGAAGACAGAAATTATTAAAATCAAGAATGAAAGAGGAAACATCTTGATCATTAAATTTCATGCAAGGAATTTAATGTGGGAAAGGAAAGTCTTTTTAAAAAAAAGATACTGGGAGAATTGTAAATCCATATATGAAGTAAGTGTAGGACTTTCCTCAATCTCATGCAGCTTAATTTCTGTAGGATTGGTAATGATGTCTTCTCTTTCATCCTTGATTTTTAAAAGTTGTGTTTTCTTTTGTTTTTATAATCAGTCTAACAAAATTTTTGTCAATTTTCTTGATCTTTTCAGTGAACCAAGTCTTATTTCATTAATTTTATCTATGTTGTTGTTCTGTTTCTTGTTTTATTGTTTCTTCTCTAATTTTAATTATATCTTCCT
>VMDO01017124.1:0-45760 GCA_007922755.1 Pedetes capensis | reverse complement strand
CAGCTTTTCCTAGAGCAATGCGTCTTTGGATTTCTTGACTGCTGCTTCCACGGGTGTTGATTATAGAGCCAAGCAAAGTAAAATCTTGGACAACCTCAATCTTTTCTCCATTTAATGTGAAGTTGCATGCTGACCCAGTGGTAAGGATTTTTGTTTTGTTGATGTTTAGTCATAACCCATATTGAAGGCTATGATCTTTAATCTTCATCAGTAAATGTTTTAAATCCTCTTCATTTTCAGCAAGCAAAGTGGTGTCATCTGCATAACGCAGGTTGTTAATGAGTCTTCCTCCAATCTTGATGCCACGTTCTTCCTCATAAAGTCCAGCTTCTCAGATTATTTGCTCAGCGTATAAATTGAAGAGATAGGGTGAAAGTATACAGCCCTGACGCACACCTTTCTCAACTTTAAACCATTCAGTGTTTCCTTGTTCTATTCCAACAACTGCCTCTTGGTTCATGTACAGATTTCTCATGAGCACAATTAGGTGTTCTGGTATTCCCATTTTCCGAAGTGTTATCCATAATTTGTTGTGATCCACACAATCAAATGCTTTTGCGTAGTCAATAAAACATAGATAGACATCTTTCTGATATTCTTTGCTTTCAGCTAATATCCAACTGACATCAGCAATGATGTCCCTAGTTCCCCGCCCTCTTCTGAATCCCGCTTGATTTTCTGGTAATTCCCTGTCTATGTATTGCTGCAGTCGCTTCTGAATGATCTTTAGTAGAATTTTGCTGGTGTGTGATATTAATGATAGTGTCCGATAGTTTGCACATTCAGTCGGATCCCCTTTTTTGGGAATAGGCACAAATATGGATCTCTTCCAGTCAGTTGGCCAAGTAGCAGTTTTCCAAATCTGTTGGCAAAAACATGATATACATACACACATATATATATATATATATATACACACACACACACACACACACACACACACACACATATATATATATATATATACACATACATATATATATATTTTATGGTACTGGGGGTTGAACCCAGGGCCTCACGCTTGCATGCTTTGCAAGTGCTGGGCCACTGATCTGCACCCCCAGCCCATTTTTTTTTTACTTTTTGAGATAGGGTCTCACTAAAGTACATGGACTGCCTCTGGTTTCAAACTTGTGATCCTCCTGCCTCTGCCTCCTGAGTCGCTGGGATGACAGGTGTGCACCACCACACCTGGCTGAGTCTTCTCATATTTTTAGGTACTTATGACTGAGCTCTGAGAATAGTCATTAGACAAATAATTAAACAATTCATGATTATAATTTAAGATTATGATTGTTGCTAGAGATGCATAAACTTTTCTCATTTAATCCTTACAGCTACCTTATAAACTATATATTATCTGCTTTTCATACCATAAGAAAATGAGAAACAAGCACTGTGGCAAACACCTGTAATCCCAGTGATTCAGGAGGCTGAGGCAGGAGGATTGCAAATTCAAGGCCAGAGGCAGCTTGCATAACTTAGCAAGACTCTGCCTCAAAATAGAAAATAAAGGTAGGGCTACAGTTGCAGCTCAGTGGTAGCGCCCTTCTCTAAAATGTGTAAGGCCCTGGGTTCAGCACCCTAATACTGGGAGAAAATGCATAAGTCAACTGAAGATATAATGAGGAGACTTACTGCAGGAAAGAAAAATTATGAAAATGTCAAATTATTAAATAGCTCTATGATCTGTGATACGTGCACACTCAGAGAGGTTTTCCTTAAAACTGATGAAAGTGATTCACTTCAAATTTATAATATTAGTCAACAACTCTTCTTCAAAGAGATAAAGTAGTACTGGGCATGATGGCACATGCTTGTAATTCCAGTGACTTGGGAGACTGAGGCAGGAGAATTGGAGTTCAAGGCCAGAGGCAGCCGCATAACTTAGTGAGACCCTGTCTCGAAAAAAAAAAAAGAAAGAAAGAAAGAAAGAAAAACAGAAAAAAGAAAAAGAAAAGGGGGCTGGGAGTGTGGCTCAGTGGTGGAGCACTTGCCTAGTATGCCCAGGGTTCAACACCCCAGAACTGTGAAGGAGAAGGGAAAGGAGCGGGAGGAAAGGAAAAAGGAAGGGGAGGAAGAGGTAGCAGAGGAGGAGGAAGAAGAAAGAAATGAGGCTTAAAAAGGTTAAATAACTCACCGTGGGTTTAGATTTTTTCCACCTCAGAAGGCCTTGAGATTGTACAGCCTTGATGTCCACAGTCTGACTGGCCTCTTTCAACCATTTTAGATCTTATGGAAATATTTCCTGAGAATTTATGCAGTGTTATGGCTCCACACCAAGTCGTGAGAAAAACATATGTGTCCTGACTTCATGGAGTTTACAGTCTAATGAGGAAGATGGTGTTTATGCAACACTCATGAAATGATGAGATTATGAGTTGCACCAAGAACGGCTGTGAAGTATATGACTATGAGAAGATATAAAAGAGATAACTCATGTGGTCTGTGGAGACCAGGAAGACATCCCTGAGATGATCTATGAGTTGAGGTCAAAGCCTTAGGAGGAGCTAACCAGGTAGAGGGGACCCTGAGAAGGGAGGATCCTAAGGAGTAGAATCGGGTTCTGGGATGAGAAAAATTCATGATGAAATAGGAGTAATGGAATAAAGGTCAGTGCGGCTGAAACTTCAAGAGCAGAGAAGAGTAGCACAAGATAAAGACACAAAAGCAGGTAGGATGGAGCCTGTAGATGTTTTAGCCATTTCAGACATTTTGATGTTAGCCAGAAGAGCCAAGCCAAGTCATTGCAGAATTCTGAGTAGGCTGACAGAAGTGAATTTTCTTTATAAAGAACACATAAAATGTAGTGTGGGGTAAGGATTTGAGTGTGCGGGAGCGGACGAGAGTACAGCATGAGGGTGGTATCACCATAACTTGGGTGAGAGACAATGGTAGCATTACCTGGGCTGATGAATCGTGCACAAGAAGGTTGAGTTGATGTTGGAACACTGAAGGAACTGGCCACATTTGTCTGCTGAGTGACAGAAACAATTCCTTGGCAGCATTTACGCAAATCACCTGATTACCTCCCTATATTCTTGTTCTGGAATTATATATGATCCATGGGAATGAACTGGATAGGTAAGTTTTAGAACCATGTAACAAGGACTTTGATTTTGAAAAGTTTGTTGTTGTTAGGTGCCATTCAGTCAGATCCTACTCATACAACCCTCACAGGGTTTTCAATGGCTGATTGTTTTGGGATTGCTTCAGGAGTGGATTGCCACATCCTTCTCCTGTTTATATCTACATTATCCTAGCTCATAATTAAAATATTTATAATACTGAATCATAATTCTCTAGTTCTCTGCTATGTTAATGTAAAGTTGGTCCCTTTAGGACTGGAAAAGATAACTGATGTTGTCCTTGGCTTCAGAGTCAAATGATTTAGCAATCTAGACAGGATGATAGTAGATAAAAACAGAAAACAGAAATGGCTGATTGCAGTATGAAAGATGTAGAAACCAAATTCCACCGGTGTGCTAAAATAAGCACAGATAAGACCCTGCTGAAGGATTGGGGACAGTTTCAGAAAAACTGTGGTGTGAGAGATGGACTTGGATGCATATGACAAATTTGACCCATGGAGGAAGGGCTGGGAAAATCTCATTTTCTAAAATTATACTTAATCTGAGGGGATACAAGATAGTCATTTCATAGATATCTAAGAATAGTGAATTTATGGAGATTATATTATCTTCTTTTAAAAAATTCCTATGAAATATTTTGACTTGATATACTAATTGGGCCACACCATGCCATTTTGTGACATTAATTAACATCATTTAGCACTTCTGTGTTTATTGAAAATATAGCAGATAAGCCAGGCCGGGTGGTGCATGCCTGTAATCCCAGTGTCTCAGGAGGCAGAGGCAGGAGGATTGCAAGCTCGAGACCAGAGGCAGTGTGTGTAACTAAGGGAGACCCTGTCTCAAAAAAAGTGAAAAAAATGGGCTGGGGGTGCAGCTCCTTGGTATAGCACTTGTAAAGCATTCAAGCACAAGGCCTCGAGTTTAACCCCCAGTACTGCAAAAAAAGAAAATATAGCAGACATTCGGCATCCTCTGAGAATATGTTTGAAGTTCTGGCAAATCAGAAATCCCTAGAAAACTTTTCTTAAAAATAGTAAACTCTTAATCTTATCTTATAAAGGATGAGTGGGAAAAGTCTAGGTAAAGCAATGTATTTGGGTGTAAGCATGTTTGTAAAAGTGCTGAAAGTTTGCAAAGAACATCGAGTTGTTCATTTTAATTGGATCATGTAGTAAATTTAAATGAGTGGTGGATGAACCTGGGAAAATTGGAACCTTGTTGTTGAAGATCTTACAGGACTATTTACTGTAAACCAGAAAAATTTTGAATTGCCCACATCTAACTTGAGGATTTAAAATAAAATTTTGCCTGAAGATTTCAATATATTTTTCTTTGCTTACATGTCTTAGTATTCAATAGACTTTGTGATAAATGGCCTAGGGAATGGCATCGGTGTTACCCATGTGCTTGAGATTCCTGTGCTGGATCTGGAATTTACGTTGACAGAGCTCCTGAGAATTTTATCAGAAGAGCTTTCTTTGATACGCAGTCATTTGGAATCCATTTTACCCCATTTGGGAGTAGTTTCCAGCCCAAATCACTGTTCTATTTATATCCATGACCTCCTTTCCAGTGCTGTATAGTTGAGCACTGTAGAGACATCCTTAAAAGCAGTATTTGGGTCAGAAGCATCAGCTACAATGAATGTAATTAGATTTTTTAAAGAGTGAACGGATGTTTTTGAGGTAGTTTTATGAGTAAATCCTTAGTTAAAATTGTTTCTTTTTGAATTGCTATGTCATTATGTGCTAGCACCTTGGATGTATTTAATTGAACTCAAGAAACTGGATCATTGACTATACTGTGACAGATCATTGTCATCACTCAGTATGTGTGTGTGTGTGTGTGTGTGTGTGTGTGTGTGTGTGTGTGTGTGCACCTGTGCATGTGCAGTCTTCACTTCTGAGAAATAAGGAAATAGCTGGAAAACTTTAGTACTCCTATGGATAGACTAGAAGACAGAAGGTGTATATGGGAGTGGCCAGGGTTCAGGGTAGGAGCGCTTCTCTTCTTTCTGAAAGCCCATTGGCTCTTTAAAAATGGTGAATATCTGGGTGAATATTGTACTATTTTTAGATTGCATAAATACTAGAAGTCTTTAGATTTGGGGAATCATAAAAAGATACCTGGGAGCTTGTGAAAACACAGATAGCTGGTCCTTATACTTGAATTTTTTAGGTGAGGCTTGGGAACCTAATTTTTAACAAATAGAGTCAACAGCACTAACAACCACCACCACCACCACCATTTGAATGAATCTTATGCAGGTGGCCCTGAGTTTTGCTTAGAGGACATTTGAAACATTTACTTATAGGACATTAGACATTCCTGACCCTGACATGTAGAAACTGGGTGCAATTTAAAGCATTTAACAAAACTTCTTTAGACGTACTGACACTTGGCAGCGTCCAGGGATATAAAGTTAAGTAAATGGTAGGGGGAGAGTATAAATGTACACACACACACGTGATTTACATGGTAATAACAGAAATTTTTCCCTTACAAGTGGGTATAAGGAAGTTACAGATCTCACCCTGTTTCCAAAAAATGGGAGGAAGACAATTATAAATCAAGAAATAGGAGAAGAAAACTTGAAAAAAAAAGTGAGGACTGAGTCCTGAGATAGAAACATCATAAGTATTTCTTAAGCATTAACCTGGAGGAGAGGGAAAGGAATGCTAGGGAATGATATTCTACTAGGAGTTAAATCCTTTTCAGGGATCTTAAATGAAAATAAAGTATATAAAAAGGGTGAATCCATAGGTCTAAGAAATTTATTTAATTTCTGGTACCATGTGAGGATTTTGATTATGAAATGGTGAAAAATGATATGCCACAGTAGGTGAATTCTTTAAAGTTTGATAAAAGCTATTATAGTAATATGTAGGGTGGCAGTTGTATGTGAAATTCTTGTTAAGCCTCCTCTGTTTTCAGAAAAGGATGTATGGGTTTTCATACATTTGCATAGGCATTATACTTTTCCCGTCCCCATGCTTGGTTTAGCCATCTTTATTCTGTCTAGTGTCATTCCAGAACAGGCTGGAGACACTGAAAATACATGAGGTGCACTATTTTAGACAGTGTCTGCTATATTTAAAGCTATATAAGATACTGAGGCAATTATAAAGAAATCCAGAACACAGTCAACTTTTGAACAGTTTTTGTGTAGTCTGTTTACAACATCTACTTATTTCACATTGGTTTGGCTCAAGGAAACAACCTCAATAGCAATTGGAACTGATACATAATGCTTTTACTTTTCCTCCTCGTGGAGCAAAGTCAACTTATTTTTTCAAAGGACATCCACTGACATTGTCACATACATCAGTATTCATTTCTTCTAAACTTATAGAAAGCTGCCTTCAATGAAGGGAGAAGAGAGAAAAACATAGTTTTCATGGAAAGCTGCATTACTATGGTGTTTCACGAAGATTTTCAGGTTAAGACTCTGAATGAGTCTAGAAGGAAAGAAAAACATTACTCAAACATATTACTTAATATGTTACAGACATCCGGGTTATGTGAAATATTCTAAGTGGCTACCTATTCATTCTCATTAATGTTGTTCACCAAATATTTCTGACTCTTCTTTTCTGGGTACAAGGTAGTTTGCAATTTGCTGTCATCTCTATGTTAAGTGTGACCATGTGACTTGATTTGGTGAATGAATTATATGAAAAAGCTACATATGTCACATCTGGGAGAAAGCCCTAAGAGCTCATGTGCAATTTCTCAGGCCACTTTCCTGTCTCATGGCAATCAGATCCAGATGTGGAGGATCAATTAGTTCTGTTTCTGAAGGAAATACAAGTGGCACAGGGTCTCTCCCACCTACTCCCTTAACCTGCATGACTATTTAGCAGAAGTGAGAAATAAACGTTTGATATGCCTTAGATCATTAAGATTTGGAAGTCATATGATTACTGGAGCATAATTTAGCCTAGCCCATTAAGTCAATATTTTTAAAGGTTTTTATCTCTGTGTTGGAGCTGAGATTTAGCTCAGTTGGTAGAGTGCTGGTCTGCAATCTCAGTCCTGAGTTTGATTCCCAGCACCACAAACATGGGAGAAGGACATGGCAATCCACTCCCAAGGCAATCCTGAAACAGTTGGCCATTGAAAACCCGATGAGGGTCACTATGAATTGGATATGACTCCCTGGCACCTAACAACAACAACAATCTCTGTGTTGGGTGCTTATAAATAATTGTGAGAATTGCACATCAGAATATGTGTCATTTTTTTTTTTGTCTTTTGTTGCCTAGCTTCTTGGTCCTATTATTTCCATTTCTTTTTCTTATAGTAGAGAATACATATAGAATTTATTAAAGCTAGTATACTTGTAAGAAATAATTACATGGAAAATTGAGGTATCTGGAGAAACTTAAGTAAACCTCAAAAGGAAAAGGGATAAACCTGCAATCCCTGAGTGAATGAATATAAGGATGTTTCTATTCCCCATGGAGCCTGCAGCCATAGCCCTGTGGCATCCGATCCCATCAGATCTCGGAAGCTAAGCAGGGTTGGGCCTGGTTAGTACCTGGATGGGAGACCACCTGGGAACACCAGAAGCTGTAGGCTTGGGAGAAGGACCTGGCAACCCCCTCCCAAAAATCAATCTGCCATTGAAAACCTTATGCACAGCAGAGAAGCACTGACAATAGTGTTTCCCCTGTTGTACAGAGGGTCGCTATGAGTCAGATACCGACTCAACGGCACCTAACAACAACAATGACAACATTCCCCAGGGAAATTAAGGAGAGTTTAGCAGGCTCTTAGAAGGAAAGGTGCCTTGGATAGACAGATAAAAATGGCAGGTCCATGAGAAGAGAGAGGTGTGCACATGGTTACTGGAAAGAGAGGAGAAGAGCAGAGCAGAAGAAAGAGGAACAGAGAGGAACAGAGAGCCAGCCCATTATTTCTGATAACTAATCTGACTTCAAATATTTGGAAAGCAAATGTTTTGAAATGTTTGCATGATCATGGATTTTATGGATCTTAATGTGAAGTTATTATATGTACATTGTGCACATGTGGATTTTGTCCTTTTCATTTTATAACACATGTGCTGTATCAAGTGGTAATCTATTGATCCATCTTCATGTGATTATATTACATTCTCTTCAGGAGAAAATGCAGTGTATAGTTAATCTTTATGAATGCTTGTGATGCAAATTATAGAAATTCCCATTTAGTAGAACTCAGCTTTTTTGCTGAAAAGGTAATGGAAATGATGATGTGGATGGTGATGGTGGTGGCAGATAACAGAAATTCTAAGAAGAGATCATTCTGCAGGAACATGTTTGTTCAGAGGGACTCCAAAGCAATACAATTTGTTGTCAGGTGCCATTGAGTCAGGACCAACTCATAGTGACCCTGTGTACAACAGAAGGAAACACTCCCCAGCACTGTGCCATGCCTTTCATTACATCAGTGCTTCTCTGCAATTCATAGGGTTTCCAGTGGCTGATGGTTTTGGGAGTGGGCTGTTGGATCCTTCTTCCATTCTTTGTGGTGCTGGGGATGGAACTCAGGGCCTCAGAGAGTGCAAAGCAGCACTCTACCAACTGAGCTGAACCCCAGCCCCAATTAGAAGTCAGTTTTGAGGTATGTAGCTAACAGCATTCTAGATTTTAAAAGTGTATAGAAATACAAAAGGACAGGATAATGATGGAATTACCAAAGAACATTGTGTTATGAGGTAGAAAATGGTACATGGCCACATTATAGACATTTATTATTTACTCAGTGAGAATTCTTTTGAGGAAGTAAGTGTATTTTGAAATAAAACCTTTGTCAACTCGCATTGTCTTTCTACTCTTACATTTGGTAGATATTTATTAAATAGCTGTAATTTAGACCCTGTCCAAGCACCATGAATACTGAGATGAAAGACATATGGGATCATCCTCAAAGAGTTCACATCTTAGCTGGGGATACATATTCATTATACACAGATGCACATTGGTTATAGCCTGTTCTGATCACTACAGCAGAGAGACATGGACAGTGCTATTGAAACAGTAGAAAAAATTTAGTTCTTTTACTAAAAACTAGTGAAAGAAACATTGACATCACAGACAAAGGGTATTGGAATTGGGCGTTTAATACAATACTTATCACTTTGGTCTAATTGATAATATTAGAACTATTGAGGATTTTACCACCATATCTATTGTGGATAATTAGAGAACTTTCCTCTGAAAATAAATTATGCCAAACTTTTGTGTCATGTTTTATGCTTTGGAAATTTGAGAGTTTAATCCAGGGTGAATATTTTTTAAAATTATGCATAAACAGTGGCCAATCAGAATGGATGGTGACAATAGTATTAGAACAGGTCTGGGAAAGGTCCTGAACCATGAGGGTTATGGAAGGGTTTCTGCCCTTCCAATTTTTCATCTCTCAAATATAACCAATACCAGGTTCTTCCATAAGAAAGTACTTGACACAATGATACAGAACATGAATTCAAGAAATCCTAGGCATTATAATTGTTAAAAATAAGTAAGAACAGAGCTGGCAGCAAATTACAGCTGCAGGTAACAGTGTGGAGCAACCAGAAAGGAAGGAAAAACTGGGGAAAAATGCTTTCTAGAGAAGGACTATTGAAAGTTTGAAGAAGAAGAGATTATGGCTCTTGAAAAGGTCATTATTTAGAAATTGACTAGGCAAAATACTGGCAATCCTATTTTTGTGAGGATGATCACTTTATATCCCAGTTGTTCCTAAGTTTCAATGATCATCTGTGGTGATAATGAACAACCCTGGAGTGAGATGTCAGCCTGGATTGTGGCTGTTTGTAAACTCTGCTGTGATTACACTCGGTTGTCTAATTGCTTAATTTATCGACGTTCGCCTGATGTGTTTTTAGGCAACATTTGTGATTGCAGATAACTCACAGCTTCTCTCCTGGCTCATTATCATATGTTTGCATTTGATTTGTCTGATTGCTGCAGGTGGAGACAATAGGTGACGCATACTGCGTTGCGGCCGGACTCCACAGGAAAAGCCTCTGCCATGCCAGACCCATCGCTCTCATGGCCTTGAAGATGATGGAACTTTCCGAAGAGGTTCTGACCCCTGATGGAAGGCCAATTCAGGTAACTCTATCAACAAGCCAGCCTGAGTACTAGATGCATCTTTAATGGGAGCAGGCAAGACATTCCCTTCTGAATTCTACTCTCTATAATTGATAAATCTAGACAAGTCACATACTTAGAAGGATGGGGAATGACTAGTAACAACTCATAGTTCCAGGAAAGGAAAAAAAAATGGAATGTGCTCCAAAATAGGGAAGGAATGTAGATGGGGGATTATGACAAAGAGAAGAAAGAGCTAAGTGATTGGATCAGGTGAACAATTTAGTGTCAGTGACCCAGGCAATAAGTCCAAGCAAAGGTGTTGGTGAGAACCAGAGTCTGAGACATAATCCAAGAAATAAATAAGCAAGAAGCAAGAAAATGGGGGACATGGCACTTCCTGTAAGTAGTGTCCAGGTGTTCCTTATGAGGCCTCGAACTTGAGTTCTTCTGCAGTGTTTCGTGTGGCAGAGCATGAAGGTTGGAGCCACTTACGGAGGAAACGTTAAAAACATTGGAAACACTGGCACCTGAAGTGGTGTACCTTTTGGTACTGATGGCTGTCTGCAACCTAGGGTCTACCTCTGGAAATGGCTGGGGTCAACTAGCTGTGTTTCTGTCATGGTCCGATAACTGATCCCAGAATTGTTACTGTGAATATTGGGTGTCAGCTTGTGCATCACTTTGGCAAAATACCTGATAGAAACAACTTATGGGAGGAAAGATTTATTGGGGATCTCTGTTCAGAGGATTTCAGTCCACAGATGCAGGTCAGGCATGGTAGCAGGGCATGTGGCTGGGCCTGTGGCAGGGACCTCACATCATGATAATCAGGAAACAGAGTGACCACCCCCACTGACTCACCTCTGCAAGCTACGTCCTACCTCCTAAAGTTTCAAGCCTCCCAGGACAGTGCCACCATCTGGGGATTGAGTGTTTAAACACTTGATCTTTGTGGGACAGGTTAGATTCAAATCATAAGACCTGATAAATCAGAAATCTTATATTCAGAGAAGCAACCTTGAATTCAGGGCAACTGTGCTGTAACAACTCACCAACTTTGGATTAGGAAAAAATACAGAAAATAGAAACATTCAAAATGTGTGTACATTTCTAGTTCTGAAGTTATGGCAAATTAGATAGTCTGAGCAACCCTTCTGTTTAAAACTATAAAGTTACTATGCTAAATATGTTATAAATTTTTTTTAATATATGAAGTACATCGGGCTGGGGTTTAGCTCAGGTGGTAGAGTGCTGCTCCATACTCTCTGAGTACTAAGGTTTGATCCCCAGCACTGCAAAAATAGGAGAAGGACCTGGCAATCCACTACTGAAGCAATCCTGAAAGAAGCAGCCAATGAAAATCCTATGAGGGTTACTGTGAGTCAGAAATGACTCAATGGCATATAACAATAACAGCAATGAGTACCTTAGTGAACTTATAGGAAAGGGAGAAATATGCCAGTTACACTGTGTAGATTGATAAAAGATTTAATTGGTGAATTTACCTTAAGTGCTCTGTCATCAGCACTGATAGTAAACTGGAAAATACTATCCCTCCCTGGAAGACACCAACTTCAGTCACATCCTCAAAAAACTTCCACAGATAAAGTGCTCTGGGAACTGAGTGGGTAATACTAAAATCAAAACAAAATAAGACACACACACGCACACACACGTAAAAGTACCATGGGTAAGAACCAGTAGAAACCATGGATGAGGAAAAACAGATTTGAATCGTTGCCAAATATCAAAATCATCAGACATAATTAAACCAATGATGTTTAATATAATTATTAAGGAAATAAAAGAGAAGATGGGAAATGTGAGGGAGTAGTAGATTTGAAAAAAAAAACAGAGAACTTCTAAACAATCAGCATAATACTTTAAAAAAGAACAGAGAACTCAGTGAACCAGTTTAATAGAATATTAGATACAGATAAAGCAAGAATTAGGACACCAAAAGTTAGAATTGAAGAAATTATCCATTATTAATGTCAGAATTAAAGATGAGGAAGTATGAACCTAAGAATGTAAAATGTAAATCTCGGAGACATGGAGAAGAAAATAGAAATATGTAATATTTGTTCAGTGAAATTCTAAATGCAGGTACAGAGGGAATGCAAAAAGGGATTATTTCCCCCTGGAACTATTAAAAGACATTAATCAGTTGTCACACAGTTATTCTAAATAATTCTACACAGACAAGACAAAGAAATACAAAACTAAACACTTCTAAATGAGTCAGCAGGGCAGCAATGAAGAACATTTGCTAAATTGTAAAAGCTGCATTGATCAGTGGGGAAAGGATGGGATATTTGTACATGATTTGGGGGACAATTGTCTACTCTGTGAAAAAAAAATTGAAATTGGTTCTTTGAATCCACACGTAAATCAATTCCAGGTAGATTTAATGTGAAAAGCCATAATATACAACTACAAGTTTTGTTGTTGTTGTTGTTGTTGTTAGGTGCCATAGATTCCAGCTCATAGTGACCCTGTGTATAGCAGAACAAAAGACTCCCTGGTTCTGTGCCAGGCACACGATCTTATTTGTGTTTAAACCCATTGTTGCAGGCACTATGTCAATCCATCTGGTGGAAGGTTTTCCTTTTTTTCATTGTCCTGACACTCTCCCAAACATGATGACTTTCTCCAGGGATTGGTCTCTCCTGACTACATGTCCAAAATACATAAGACACAGTTTAGCCATCCTTGCTTCCAAGGAGCACTCTGGTTGCACTTCTTCTAGGACAGATTTGTTGGTTCTTTTGGCAGTCCATGGTATATCCAGTAATCATCTCCAGCACCATAATTCAAAAGCATCAATTCTTTTTCTGTCTCCTTGTTCAATGTCCAGCTTTCACAACCATATGATGTGACTGAAAATACTGAGTCAGGTGCACCTTTGTCTTCAATGTGACATCTTTACTTTTCAGTACTCTAAAGAGATCTTTTGCCACAGCTTTTCCCAAAGCAATGCATCTTTTGATTTCTTGACTTCTGCTTCCATGGGTGTTGATTGTAGAGCCAGGTAAAGCAAAATGGACAACCTCAATCTTTTCTCCATTTATTGTGAAGTTGCATACTAACCCAGTTGTAAGGATTTTTTTGTTGATGTTTAGGTGCAATCTATACCAAAGGCTATTTTCTTTGACCTTCATCAGCAAATGTTTTAAATTCTTTTCACTTTCAGCAAGCAGAGTTGTGTCATGTGCATAATTCAGGTTGTTAATAAGTCTTCCTCCAATCCTGATGCTGAGTTCTTTCTCATAAAGTCCAGCTTCTCAGATAATTTGTTTAGCATATAAATTGAAAAGATATGGTGAAAGTATACAGCCCCGACACACGTCTTTCTCAACTTTAAACCAGGTGGTGTTTCCTTGTTCTGTTTGAACAACTGCCTCCTGGTCCATGTACAGATTCCTCATGAGTACAACTAGGTGCTCTGGAATTCTCATTTTTCAAAGTATTATCTATAATTTCTTATGATCCACACAGTCAAATGCCTTTGCATAGTCAATAAAACATAGATAGACATCTTTCTGATATTCTCTGCTTGGGGCTAATAGCCATCTGACATCAGCAATGATGTCCCTGGTTCCCCAACCTCTTCTGAATCTGGCTTGATTTTCAAGCAATTCTCTGTCTATATACTGCTGCAGTCACTTTTGAATGATCTTTAGTAAAGTTTCGTTTGTGTGTGATATTAATGATATTGGCCAATAGTTTCCACATTCAGTTAGATCCCCTTTTTTGAGAATAGACACAAATATGGATCTCTTCCAGTCAGTTGGCCAGGTAGCTGTTTTCCAAAACTACAAATATATAATTAGTAAATTTCGACTTAGGGTGGGGATGGACATTTTTGTGATTAGTCAGGCAAAATCTTTGCAGATCATAAAGAAAAATGTATAAATTTCACTGCATTAAAATTAAAATGTTTCTGTTTGTCAAATAATGCCTAAAGAGAGTAAAAATACAGCCATAAATCAATAGAATTTTTTTTGTAACACATACAAGTAATAAAATATCCTTGGCTAGCTCTACCAGTAACCAGATTAGGATACATTAATCACACTGTGACATAGCATTCCTGCCTAGTAGTTTGGCATACTTTTCAGTGTCTGACAGTACCATTGTTGAAGAGTATCTGGAACAGCAGGAGATCTCACTCCCAGCTGGCAGCAGTATAAATAGTTCAATTCACTTGGCATGGGGAAAATTTCACTTGTGCATATGCCTCAACCCAGCATTTCCTCTCCTAGATGTTTGCCCCAGGGAGAAGCTTGTGCACATGTTGTAGAAGTCACAGAAATGATTATTCATAGCAGTACTTTTCAGAGTAGCTTCAAATCAGAGATAACTTAGGTACCCACCAACTATTGAATGGATACACCATGATATATTTATACCTTAGTATACCATGTGGTTAGGAAAATTCACAATGTCAGCTGCTGATATCAATGTAGTTGAATGTCAAAAGCATGGAGCCATCATTGAAGACTTCTATAGTATGATTCCATTTAATTAATGTTCAAAATTAGCAAAATTGAAAAAATACACTATTTAGAAATACCTGCATCAATTAAAAAGGTGTAAAGGAAAAGAAGGGAAGGGTTATCCCAAAATTCAAGTAGTTGCTTGCTTCCAAGGGGAAGAAAGAAAAGAGTGAGACAGAAAAAGGGGAGAGAAAGCATAAGGAAGAGTGAACCTAGAGTAAGACTTTTCATCTTAATATTATCGTTTAATGGGCGTGTAATATTTAAATTTGACAGTTTCAAAAAGGAGAAAGAATTTTCTCACCACTCTTACCAGTGATGAAGATAGGAAAGTATGGAGCATTAAAAGGAAAAAAACCTAGGTTAAGCTCCCTCAGGGCATAATTATTGAATTATTCCAGTATTGAGTGGCACTTCAACCACTACCGGGAAAACGAAGTAAAGGAACACTGCCTCAGATCTGCTTCGGGCTGCGGCAGACCTAATGCACATCAGCTCTTAAATTTTCAAGCCTTCCAGCTGGGCAGTCTCAGGGTTTGGGATTGTTTTTTTATGTGGAATTTTCTTTGATAGAGGTTATGATGTTTGAAATTGATTTTAGCATTGTTAAAGCAAGCTTAAATGACCAGAACGAGGGAACTGTGCTTTACAGTGGGCTCATCAATGTTTTTCCTTTGTGGAATGTAACATTAACCCTGTCTCATGAATCAGATAGTCTTATTAAATCAGAAGAGGAAATGTCCATAAAGATTTAATAAGAATGCAGAAAGAGAATTCAAAATAATAAAAGCACCTTAATAATTTCAGCTTCATTCCTAATTCATAGTATTTGCATGGTTTGGGATTCTTTTTTGGCATATTAATTTGATTTGGAAATGCCTTCTAGCCTGATGCCATGAGACTATTTCTAAACTTATTGAGAAAATCTTTAATGGTGTTGGGTGTTGCAGTAGAATTCATATATGCTTAGTTGGTGGTTTACATCAAATTATATAAGTTTATGCTATTTAAAATGTGTGCTATGTAAGTTAGCAATAATTGCACAGAATGAACATTTCCAAGCCTCTCAAGTTTTGAAAAATAAATCGGTGTTTTTTGCATGGGTTTATAGACCAATGTGACAGCAAATGGGAACCAGACCAGTCCATTATAATTGCTTGGAAGTGATTTGTAATGTCTTCAACTCATTGTAAAACTGCCTGCATTAACTCAAGAAAATTATCACTCAATAAGTTCTCTAATGAAACTCAGAAGCTACTTCTAGACAATATATAGCATGCATAAATATGGTTTAGCTATACAATAAATTATGAAAATATAATCCACAGTGGCTTTAATTAGGATTATTCTTAAAACAGTAATTAGAATCTTTGCCACACTTGGTTAACATGATTTATATTCTTCTTGCAGAAATTATGGGAATGCTGGCATTATAACTACTCCTTTTTTATTCTTCCCTATAGGGAATCTGATTTTCTTGTATTTTAAACAAGTAGATAATTAAAAAGGATAATCAGATTTCTATTCTCTCTCCCTTTCGTTCAAGTTAGCTTTATGCTTTCACTAGAAAATTGTATAACTTTATGCTTCTTTGACCTTATGAACCTAATCTTGCAAAAGTATTTTAGCTAAAGTTTTTAGTACTGAAAGGTGAACTTTGAGTATAACCACTCTTTGTTTAAAATATCCAAATACTTGTCTTTTAAAAAGTGTCGATAAGGAAAGAGAAATTGAGTTGAGGATTGACTAGAAAATGTGATTAAGGGTATATTAGAAAATCAAGTAACATTTTCTCTATTTAAGGCTTTTAAAGAATATTCAGTATGCCTACATGTCTAAATTTTAATTCTGGACTACAGTTTTTTCTTAATTTGAAGTTGAATTTCATCTCATAAGCATACAAATTCAGATTCCCTTCAGTAGTTCAGAAAACAGTACATTTTATATAATGAGGCAATTATAGAGAGATTGTAAAAGAGGGTTAAAAAAACAATGTGTAATCATGTTGTAATACTAATGTGTTTAGCAATCTCAATTACAAATCAGGGAAATTCTATGTTTTTCTTACTGCTTAGTATAAAAGTAAAAATATTAATATACAATTTACATGTATCGTAATACATTAAATAGTGACTCCTTAAACTTCAACTTTTCCTAATGAGTTTGTAGGATTTTTTCAGACTATGAAATAATTATTCTCCATCTTTAAATAATTGTCGCTATTTACAAAGGAAATCTGATGTTATTTTAATATTTGGGAGGATTTGCTCTTTGCAAATATTGCATTGTTTAACTAATCCCATGTGAGTACAGTTTGAGACTGCATTTAGGAAGAGAAATAACTAATTATTTAATAGCCTAATTAGTTTTCTAGGATTCTTTGATAATAATTTGTTTATAAAATTCAACCGGGACTTTTCATTCTGAAATGTGTATATTTATTTGAAACACATCATCTCTAAATGCTGTATCTAAGGAGAACAACTTAAGAGGTCAGAAAGGACTACATAGGTGTTTATGAACTCACTATTGAGATCCTGAGCCCAGTTATTTTCACTTCTTAGGTTTATCCATTAGACATAGTTGAATTTACTTTTATTTTTTCATTTTTTTCTGGTACCTGGGGGCTGAATCCTGGGCTTTGAGCTTACTGTGCAAGCACTCTACCACCGAGCTCCACTCCTAGCCCCTTTTTTATTTTTTATCTTTAGACAGGCCGGGGTTTAGCTCCATAGGTAGAGCACTGCTCTGGGTGCTCTGAGGCCCTGAGTTTGATCCCCAGCACTACAAAAAATGAGAGGACTTGGCAGCTCACTCCCAAGGCAATCCCTCAACAATCAGCCGTTGGAAACCTTATGAATACGTATATCAGATTGTTATGAGTCAGACCTGACTCAACGGCATCTAACAACAACAATCTTGAGACAGGGTCTTGCTAAGTTATACAGACTGCCTCTGGCCTTGAACTTGTGAGCCTCCTCTCTCTGCCTCCTGAGTCACTAGGATCACAGGCCTCCACCACTGCGCACAGCTGAATTTACTTTTAATCTCCTAGATAATGCAAATGGGAGAAGGATGTGGCAATCCACTTCCAAAGCAATCCCCAAACAACCAGCCTGTGAGGGTTGCTCAGAGTCAAACCAACTCGCGGGCACCTAGCAACAACAGATAATACAAATAGCGTCAGTATTAGTAAGTCATTATTTTATTGTAGCAGTAATATACAAAAATACTGTGTAATATTACTGGATTTTTGGCTAAATGTATTTTCTAATAGGTCTATTTTGTATAGTGAATATATTTTGAATTAAAATATGTATATATGTTTTTAGCCTGCAGCGGTAGCCCTGTGGAATCCAATCCCGTCAGATCTCGGAAGCTAAGCAGGGTCGGGCCTGGTTAGTACCTGGATGGGAGACCGCCTGGGAACACCAGAAGCTGTAGGTTTGGGAGAAGGACCTGGCAACCCCCTCCCAAAAATCAATCTACCATTGAAAACCCTATGCACAGCAGAGAAGCACTGACAATAGTGTTTCCCCTGTTGTACAGAGGGTCGCTATGAGTCGGATACTGACTTGATGGCACCTAACAACAATAGACCTTGTGTGGTCCCATGCACTGTCCTTTCACTGGATTTTTCATCATGTTACTTTTCCACTGTGTGCTGAGTTGCTGTGTTTTTTTTTTAAATTTTATTGGTGGGAATTGTATACAAAATAACGCAGACATCATTGCGACATAGTAGATGTTACACTCCTGTGGAGAAGTTTATGTGTGCTTTTGACAAAAGGCTGGGCAATCTGGCAGTCAGGACCGAGATGACTTAAAACTGGATTTGAGGCTCTGAAAAGATCCACCCTGTGTTTTTGGTGTCTCCCTTGCCACAGTCTCATTTCAAAGCAAGGAGTTCCTACTACTGCTTCTCTGGCCTCAGTTTTTCTTCCCCTGGTCCTGCAAGGCTGTTGAAAGTAATGCTTTTCTCAGACTCCTCTGCTGGACTTGGAAGACGCCCATCGGGTCACCCTCCACCCCCAAATTCAGGGCTCATCTCTCTCAGGTTCACCTTCCCTATGTCTTGGTACATTAGGGGACCTGCAGAGGGTTATTCAAACGCGAAATCTGCTGTTGCCAGACATGGAAGTTCAAAATGATGCACGTTTTCTGTACATTTTACTGATAATGCTTCACTCTCAGACATCTACATTTACGCCTATTTTCAACCCAAGTCACAGATGAAATTTTCTTTAAATAGAAAGGAAAAAACATCCATTTGTGCATTAGCTAGCTACAGCAGGAAAAATATCATCTATTGAAACATAGCAGCCTACAAGGCAGTTAACTATTCTCGTCCTTCCATGTAATAACTCATTTAAGTCACTATAACTCAATGGGGGGAGGATTGCTGTCATTTCCATCTTGTAAAGGAGGAAAAGAACTTTTAGAAAGTTAACTAAAGCTCTTAGTCACTATACTCTAGACATTAAACCATGTTAAAAATCATATTGTCTAATTTTCCTATTGCCTGGAATATTCCATTTTCTATTAAGTTAGACCTTAAGAAATTTAAATTTATTGTAGAGGGTCCCTTTAAGAGAATAAAAGTAATCTGCTTCTAAAGGTATTCCATCCAAAATGATTCATTTTCAAACTAGATTTAGTTATATGGGAGGAAAATGGATATTTTTCTATCATTATTTTGCAAATTGCAATTGCTGGCCAGATTGTGGGAAGGAATCTGCAAGTCATATCACTTATTTTTCTCTCTGTTTATTGTCACATTGTTTATTGTTTGTTTTGAGTTATGATGCAAAAGCTACATATTTAAAAGTGTTATGTTTATATTATTTCATAGGTTATTCTTTGACTATAACTATTGTGCTATATTCTGATTGTTTTAAGATTTCAACAAAACGTTTTAATCATAGAATTGCTCATCTTGCTGATGCTGTAGGGCTGAGTTTAATAGACAGAGCATCTTTATTGCCTTATAATCCTTTAAGATGTTGGCGTTGTGATTTAACACAGCACATCACCCTGCAGTGTGTATGTCAGTGAGACAATTCCAGTGCTGGCTTATTTTAGCTTTTATCTGTAATAATAAATGATTCCAGCACTTTGTAGCCATAGACTTTCAAACACATTTTCAGTCTATGAAGAAATAGTTTATGAGGCACACATTTCTAAAAATGTTGGTGTTACTGGAGAGTTTTATTATGATATTTGTCAAACAGGTTTTCCAGACAGTCATTTTGTGAAGGTACTTACATATTTATGCTACATGAAAAAATAGGAATGATTAGTGGAAGGAGAAACAAAACCAAGTGGCAGGAAACAATGCTAAATTAATATACATGAAATTATAAGTTCCTGTGTGTGTGAAGCACAAAAGTTGCTCAACTGTATTTTGTGCAGCGGTCCTGTGACTTTTACATTTTCATAAGAGAAATCCAGTTGTTAGTGGAGACATGGCTTAAATATTTTAATATACTAAACATTATCATTATGAGGGTAAATACTTCTAAAGAAGTTCTCATCTATTTTGCTTATCCTAGCCTGTCTCCCCAAGAGCCTCTCTCCCAGGAGTCCTTGCACAGTGTCCTAAGAAGAGGTTAAAAATTACATTAGGGAGAGTATTCAGTTGTGTTTGATTTTCATGTGATGTGTTTCTTTGTACTTGCTATGAAGGACATGAGCAGTCAGGTAGCTCAGGTTTTTTATTTATCTGAGATTATGCAAAGAATAAGGATTTCCATTTGCCTCTGCCTGTTCCTAAAAAGACATTAAGATGTGATTTCACCAACCCATTTTGAAAGGTCAGCTCATTATCTTTAGTATACGGTCTCTTTCCCAGGCATTATTGAACAAGAGACCTTTTTAGCTGTTATTGCCAGCTAAACCTAGTATCTGTTAAGGTTATTATGTGGCATGCCAACCTTAGCAGCTTGAATCTTACAATGCAAAATTAGCAAAATACAATACTATGTAAGACAATAGAGTGCTATCTGTACTCCCAACTACACTGTTGACTTAGGTAAATTTTGTTTTACAGTTGATATTCTGTCTTGAAATCTCATGGCTCATCCCAAATAAAAATTTAAAAATCATTTCAAAGTAACTGTATCAGTTTTCTAAAATTAAAAATAAGAATTCCTAAAAATTAACCAATCAGAACCATTCCTTACATTTGGGTATGTGTGTGTATATATTTTCCCTTTTTCTTTTTCTTTCTCCTTTCCTTTTCCTTTTCTTTTCTTTTTTGTGGTACTAGGGGGCCAAACCCAAGGTCTTGCACATACTTTGCAAGCACTCTATACTGAGCTTCACCCCCAGCATCCTTGACAGGGTCTCACAAAGTTAGGCAGGTTGCCTCTGGCCTTGAATTTGCAATCCTCCTGCCTGTGCTTCCTGAGTTGCTGGGATTACAGGTATGCATTATCAATCCCGGCCTTAGTTTTGTCTCTTTAAAGCCTCTATTTCTATGTGAATGTTCAAACACATGGAAATACACCATACAGACTTAAAAAAATAGATTCTTCTAAAAATTAAATGGTCTTCATTTGATTCAGTGATGTCATGAGACAGTGCATCAAAGATATGCATGCATCCTAAATATGAGGGAAAGACTTGGTTAGCCCTAGGAAACATCTTTCATCGTCATTAACTCACCTTGATTTTGTGTGTTCTTATTCCTGTGGTTGAATTTTTGACTATTGAAAGGCAACTCTTTAGTCCTCTAAGTTGGCAAATGTGTTGCTAATAATTCAGTGTCACAAGTGCTTTCAGAAGTCTATTAAGCTTTGTGTTGATGTGGGGCAAATGCAATTGTCTGGGTCACTACTGTATTGTTCCTTATTTGGAATGTGGTTTCCTAGCAACTGTTGCTGTATTCCTAATGGCTGAACTGATTTCTGCACATTTGTAATGCTCCCTACCACACTGTCACCTGGTGTGCCAATGTTAGAAGATCAGATTTACATGTAGACTCAATTCTAAGAACTCGCTGTGCTTTATCACTTGCCTTGAATATGTTTGTTCAAAGGTGAAACCAACCATTAAAAAATGAATTTAGTAAAACTGCATTAATTCTGACCTCTTTGGGGAAGTATGATAATTTTGACAATAGTATCCAGAACGCATTCAAATAGTTCCTAGTGGGAGCCCTGTTGGTGTTGGAGAAACAGAGTAATTTGGATGGTCAAATGACTGTAACAGGAACCCCACAGCATCCTGGGTCTGGAGTATGCACTGAGTGTCCCAGAGCTGGAAAGCGGACTTTGGAGGTAGCTTGCTGTTTCAGTTCAGAGGAAGCCTGATTCTGCGTGAATCTGGCTCGAATCTTGATGAGAGTGGCTTTTGCTCATTTGTTCATCAAATGTTTGTTTGAACATTTACCATTTTCTAAATAATTGGTCAGGCATTAGGGATTTAATGGTAAGCAAACCAGGTATGTCTCTGAGTCTACCAAAACTATAACCTATGGAACCAACTACAAATGACTACCTGGGCTAGAAAGTAGAAATAGATCTAATTGTCTCAGTACCATTTCCATCCTAAAATTGAGAGATTTTGTTAGACCTTTAGAAATATTTGGCAGAGGCTTTAAGTTCTTTGAGAGCAAATATTCCAAATAGTGTTGTTTACATTCCAATCTACATTATTTTTATGTCAGTGTGGACTTTATATATTTCTAAAGAACTAGAACTGAATGAAATTAGAAACCAACTAGGTTTAATATCATTTAATTTACATAACAATCTGATGAAGGGCAAGTTTTATATGCAGTTTTTATATACTTTAAAGGCCAAGAAAATAAGACACTGAAGGGTCAAAGAGCATGTGTAAGATCATGGAAATAATAATAATAATATGGTATGTCTTCTATGTGTCAGACTTATGCTAAGTGTTTTATACACTTGAAGTCTTTTAATCTTCCTCCAAAAACTCTTAAAAGTAACTTTCATTATTTTTTATTTTGCATTTAAAAATTTACAATTCAGAAAGTTTGAGTAATTTGGCTGAGATGTAGCTAGTCAAATGAAGAACTGAGTTTGAACTCAGACATATCTGCTTGAAAAAAAAAGGCTTAGATATTATCATTATAGTGAATTTGTCAAATCATCCCCAAAATGCCCACGGAATTTTGTTATTTGTCATAAGAGTTGTGTGTGCTGTCAGCCCCTTTCTATATACTGTAAGTATGTGTGTGTACAAACTATGCACATGATTATAATTGATGTGCTTATTATCTATGTGTGTGTTAGGCTTATTTCCATATGGGTGCAATCTATACATATATGCACATTATCACATAAGTCTTATAACAATTATGGACCATGAATAAGATGTTATCATTTTTTGTTACTGAGAAAACCAAGATTCAGAGATGTTAAGGGGCAATTGTTGAATAAGAGTAAATAAATAAATAAGACTGAGTAAGAGCTGACTCATGAATGGAATTCAAATTTGTTTGATTCTAAAGTCCATACTCGTAAACATTACCCTCCTTCCTACGATATACTACTTCCTACATATAATGAGAACATATGATTTCTAATCCTATGACTAAGCTATTTATTCTTCCTTAAAAATTATTATCCTTCCCTGTTAGTCTTAAAGTCATTCCAAGTTGAGGTGAACTCTATGGACTATAACTGCATGGAGATGTTAATATAAGGAGTCAAATTTGGCAGTTTTATAGAATTTCAGTAGTTCTCAGGAACAATTTAAGTTGAGAATGACGTTGAAACAAACTTCCATAATATTAGCTTCTTATAAAAGATAGAAGATATGATTTCCTCTTTGTGGCAATATAATAATCCAAACCCAGGAAAGCAGAGATTTAAAACCATAACATAATCCAAAGGACATGTTTACTATTTTGGACATATTCTCCATAAGGTATCAGTTGATCCTTTTTGAATATTTAAATTATCTAAGATTACTTTTATATTTACTATAACCAAAAACATGGATGGAGAGTATAAAATATCATCAGATAGTTTGATCAGCCAGCCAGCAAGCATTTACTGAATCTCTCATGTGCAAAACTACATAATTCAGTTGCAGACCAAACTGTTCAAGTGCTAAACACTAATCTGCTTTTTCTTTTGGCTTCTAAGTGAAAACTCTGTCTACAAAATACCAAAACATCTGGTCACTTAAATCCATTCAGTAAAAAGATGAATCAGTGGCCCAGATTTTCAAAATCTAGAATTCCATTCAACTCATTTGCTTTCATTAATTGGTTTATCTGAAAACTATGTCAGATAGGTAATAGCTTGTGTTTAGTTGTTTTAGAAGTGCTTGGCGTGTTACCTATGAAAAGATACAGACAGGGAAGAAAGAAAACATGAGTTCTGTTTCTTCTACTTCAATCAAGTGTTTTCACAGTGGCTGAGTGTTGTTCTCTGCCCTCTAGTCTCTTTTTGCCTTCTCAAATGAGTTTTTTTTTCTCTCATCTCCACATATCTCCCATCCTTGGGCCCCCGCAGACTCCCTTTTTTTTCAGTTTGACACAAGTGCTTGTCATTTTTCCATTGACCGCCTAAAAACTACCTCTAAAAATACATTTTGTTATGAACAATGAACATGAAACTCTTCATGGTGACTAATTTGGGAGAAAGGACATTTTCCATTTTTAATCTTACATTTTTATATTTGCTTACATTTTCCAAATATGTGTATAAATTGCATTTAATTATGTATTCATTTGTAGTATCAATAGAAATTGTTTTGGTGGTGTCATCATGGGCCAGTTTTTTCTTTCCTTCTTTTATAGGTTTCTATAATTAAAATAACTCATAAACACAGTTTTAAAATGAAGTAGCACAAGGTCTCACCTGTGCATTCAGTTAATAAGGAATAATCATCAGAGAATGCCTAAGAATGTATAGGGTAAAGTTTTTACTGGCTAAAAATTGATGTGAGCATCAGGTCTTTTTGAGAAAATTATTTTGTAAAACATTTGGCCAGTAAAATTAGGGTTGGTAGAAATAAAGACCATAGAAGAAAACAATCATGGTAGAAATTAAAATGAGTAAATTACTGATTGAGTCACAAACAATCACTGTAAAATTTAAATGGGGAAAGAATTGATGCCAATTAACTGTCAGAGGAATGCAGCTAGAAATATAAAGTATTAGAACTGGTTTAACTGTGCTATATAGAAAATAGGCCATGCCATTTACTCTCTATCTAAGTAAATACATTGAGTTATTTTGTTTGTATAAATTTATGGTAATCTCCATTCCTTTTCTCTTATTTTTTTTTTTTTGGTGATGTCTCTCTTTTTCTAAAATTTCAGATTCAAAATCCTGTTCTTTTGAAAATGCTAAATTTATCCCATAGTTTTTCACTTTTAGCACTCAAGTTCAAAAGTATAATCAAATAAAGTAGAACTGACTCATTATACCAGTACTGAACATATAAGGTTACAATATAGCATGATGTCTGTGCTCTGGGCAGGAGAACATCTTATACTATATTAAAACTACTTTACTATTAACTGTGTTACTGTAGCAAACTGTGTCCAAATGCTATTGTCAATAGTTTTTTCCTTTTAACTCATTTGTGAAAGTGCCCATGTTACAGTTAAAAAGACATACTCAGGGAAACAGAGGTCACATCATATTTTTAAACTATATGATCTATCATAAGTCTAAGCATGATGTATCAGCTATAAGCAATCATGACAAAGCTTCTCTTTTTAGTTTGGTGCTTCAGGGGCTGCCTGTGCTTTCAAATATTTGCTCCAAAATGACTAATACATTTTTTAATTCGGAAAAGTTATTAGTGTGTTCCAGTAGATTGGAGTTTTGATTCAAAAAATTACCTCAGGCAAACATATCTGTCCAGCTCTATAGCATTGTTTGGATGGCCAATTCGTGCCAGATTCTAGACCCAAATGTATTTGCCTGAATATTCCAGATATTTTCAGCTTTGCTGTTGCTGTCTGAAAAAGCAGTGTCGCTATGATCCTGAATTCAGCTTTTTTTTTTTTTTTTTTTTTTTTTTTTTTTTTTTTTTTTTTTTTTTTTTTTTTTTTTTTTTTTTTTTTTTTTTTTTTTTTGCTTAAGTGAACTAAGACCAAGATTTTCTTACTCTCTTCTTATAGATTAGTGTAGCCAGAACTGGACCAGGGATAATTTACAAGAGGATAATTATATAGTAGCTTAGAAAATTCTGTTGTAACTAACAATTGTTAAGATTTTTAGAAGTTGGAAAATTTGGAGGACAAATCTTTTATTACAGAGACAATAGAACATATTTTAAAACAGTATTTGATCTTACCTAAGACAGGTAATGGGGCTGGGATTTAGCTCAGTTGGTAGAGTGCTGCTCTGCAGTCTCTGAGGCCCTGAGTTTAATTCCCAGCACTGCAAAAATGGAAGAAGGATGTGGCAATCCACTCCTGAGGCAATCCACTCCCAAGGCAATCCTGAAATAGCCTTTGAAAACCCTATGAGGGTTGCTATGAGTCAGACACAACTTGACAGAACCTAACAACAACATCAAGAAGACATGTAATTAGATAGCAATGGGATGTGGAAATTTGAAATTTATGAAGGAAGCTAATAAAGATGATAAGTCCAGCCAGAAGAGGGAGAAACAATTTTGTAGGTTTCTGGTTATTTTTCCAGCAACTGGTCATTGTGATAGGAGAAACAGTAACTGGAAAGGGTGTTTTGAGGTTATTATAAAGAGGTGTCAAACACTGCACAAGTCTATAGCAAAATGTCCCATTGTTTTGACCTCTGGGTGTCATTTCTGTATGGTCAGTGTTAACACATTTATTGTTTTTTTATTTGTTCATAAAGCCATTTTCTTTCCTCAGATGTCTTGAGCCTCTCCTTGTAAATATGTGGCACTAGTCACAAGGAATTCGGCCAAAGGTGCCAAATAGATTTCTTCTTATTTTAGTCTTTGACATTTCCTCCTGATATGCAGGGCCAGGTATTTGCTAGTTTGTAGAAGGGGAAAATAAGATAAACGAGTACCTTCTGAATCCTCATCCCTTGTCTGTCTCGCTTCTTACAATATATTAATTTTATAAAATAGAGATTTGAAAATAGTGAATCTTCTGGTATGGGTATTGTCATCATTTCTTCTATTTTTTTTTTTTACCATCTTCAAATATGTCAAAAGAACTAGTATAAGATTACTTTACATAATTTGTCCAGGTATCAAGTTATAAATACTATCTACTTCATAAGCTATTCTAAGGGAAAAATGTGACCAATGCACAAAAATGTGCTCATATAAATATTTCTATTTGAGCATGCAGTTATCATTTGCTGACGGACAGCCTACTTCAGGAATTCACCCAAAGCCAGGCCTCTGAACTCATCCTGGCCTAGAATTGTTCCAGCTCTTGAATTTCAACTCCAAATGTCTTTCCCTGATCACTACCACTTATTTTTCTGTTACTTCCTAGCCTGCATTCTTACTAACTGCTGTGATGTCCAGAGCTTTATCCAGTCTTTGGTTTCCATTTATCTGGCTAGACCTTCCTTCTGCATTAGTTTGCTATGGCTGCCATAATGAAGTATCACAAATGGAGTTGCTCAGAACAACAGAAACTCATTGTCTCACAGTCCTGGAGGCTCTGGATGTCAGAGATCAAGGTTTGGTGGAGCTCACTTCTCCCTGAAGGCACGGGTCAGAAAACACTAATCTGTTCCAGGTCTCTCTCCTAGACTCTGGTAGATCCTGGGCTTGGGCAGAATGGCTGCAATCTGCGTCTCATTGTCTGTGTGTGCATGTATATCTGCATGTAGATTTCTCCTCTTTATATGGACACCAGTAATGTCAGTTTAACAGTGCAGTAACTCCAGTAAGATATCGTATTAACTAATTCATCTTCCAAACAAGGTTACATTCTGAGATGCTGGGGATTAGGATTTCAACATGTGAAACTGAAGGGAATGTGGGGTCACTGGGGTCAGTACAAAATCCAACCCATAACATCTAACCTAGCCTCCCACTGTCTCCTATCTCAACAGTGCATGTAACTGGCCTCTTATTCCATTGTCCTTTATCCTCCATCATGCCAGATTACTTATGTAGAAAATTATTGCTCTAGAATTGGTATGTACTGTTGAAGAAAATCACATAATTACAGTAATTAAGTGTCCATTAAGAATGAATACCTTTTGAAATCAACTAGGCCCTAAATCTGCAAGGATCTTGTCTTACCATCTCCTAGCTGTGATTGTTGCAAATATTTTTCACTGCGTTTGTTAGTCTCTTAACATTGCTGCTTTTACCAGGTGCAGTGGCTGATGCCCATAATCTCAGCAACTCGGGAGTCAAGAGGCAGGAGGACCGCAAGTTCATGGGCAGAGGCAGCCTGTGTAACTTAGCAAGACCCTTCTCAAGACAAAGAATAAAAAGGGGGCTGGGAGTGCAGTTCACGGGGGGAGTGCTTGGAAAGTATGTGTAAGGCCCTCTGTTCAGGCCCCCAGTACTGAAAAAAGTGCTACTTCTATTCTCAGCCCCTTCATTTGATAATTGAATGAATGATAAAGATGTCAATATGAATGATGTAAACTTTTCTTCTACACTCCTTGTCATTCTTTTTCAAATATCTTCTCCTTTATCTGTTTCTTCTCTCCCCATTTACTGGCCCCAATGTGCCAGTAAAATTTCCTCTTTTACCAATACAAAATTGTCATTTTCATTGAAGCTTTTCCCTCTAACTATGCCTCATTCTGCTTCTCCAATGATCAAACAGCAGCCATGACAGTCAGCCACTCTGTTGACTCTCTACTGTGAATGAAATGAGGATAAAGCCCAAATCAGTACCTTTATTCTGTTCCTATGGCTGGGATTTATCTCAGTGGGTAGAGCACTGCGCTGCAGTCTCTGAGGCCCCGAGTTCAATTCCCAGCACTGCAAAAATGGGAGAAGGACCTGGCAATCCACTCCCAAAGCAATCCCGAAGCACTCAGCCATTGAAAACCCTATGAGGGTCGCTATGAGTCGGATACCGACTCGACAGCACCTAACAACAACAACAACTTTCTGTTCCTAAGCTAGCTTTGCAAACCTATATCCTATTAAATAAATCTTTCCTCACCATAATATTATGGCATGAAACACACCAGACTAATTGCCATTCTGCACGTTGCTGCCTCTTCTATTTATTTTTATTTATTTTTTGAACGTTCTATTGGTAATTTTTAATGTACAACCTAGTGGCCCTCCTTGTGACATTTCTGTACATGCATTTCATTGTACGTTGCTCACATTCACTTCCCCCTTACACTCTCAATGATGGCGCTGCCTCTTTTAGCCATGTTAGTAGTATTTTTGTTGTAGTAGTTCTATTTGCCTTGTTTTACTTTTTGTTTGTTTGCTTTCCTATTCTAACTTTCTTGGCCCAGTTCAAATCCTGTGATGTTGTCCTTAGTAGGCACTCTCTCTTTAACAGCAATTATTTACTTCTTTAGGAAATTGATAACTTTTGTCACAGTTAACTACTGACATTTAACATGTCATGCATTATAAGTAAGTTGTGTAAATTCTTAAGTGTCATGTCCTACACATAAGGAACTTTTAGATATGGAACCATGTCATGCCCATCTTTGTATATTATGGTGCAAGCAGTTTATTAATATTTGCGAATTTGATGAAAACTGATGTGCTAATGCAGAAGGTTGACTCTGACCCTGGGGAAAATAATGTTCTAATTACTCATTTATCATTTGACCCTAGGGAAAACAATATTCTATTATTATCTTATTTGTCATTCGTTTTTCATATATTATTTTTCCATCTAAAACATTAACAAACATACTACCATATGCTCAATTTCAGGTGTAAATAGATATGAAAAACTTCAATTTACAATTTAATTCTGTAAATAAGTTCATTATGGTAGCATTTTTGGTATATAATATTGACTTTATATTTTAGATTTAACCCTTAACTGGTATGATGATGTTAGGTGCTGTGGAGTCCTGTCCAACTCATAGCGACCCTCATAGAGTTTTCAATGGCTGATTGTTTCAGGATTGCCTCGGGAGTGGATTGCCACATACTTCTTCCATTTTTTGTGGTGCTGGGATGTGAACTTGGGACCTCAGAGACTGCAGAGCAGCACTCTACCAACTGAGCTAAATCCCAGCCCCTTAACTGGTATGGTGTTGTTAGGTGCCGTGGACTGTTTTGGGATTGCCTTGGAAGTGGATTGCCAGTCTTTCTCCCATTTTTGTGGTGCTGGGAATTGAACTCAGGACCTCAGAGACTACAGTGCAGCGCTCTACCAACTGAGCTAAATCCTAGCCCCTCTTAACTGGTATAGCAGGGTGAAAATAGACCACTGGGCAGGTGCTGGACATGGGGTGCTGTAGCAATTCTCTAAATGCAGGTGCATGGGGTGTGGGATCATATGTAATCCCAGAAGCATGATACCAGTTAAGGGTTATAAGGTAGAAGTGTATTTTTAAAATAAATCAGACAGTCCTTGCCAGTATGTGCACTGTTGCTGTTATGTGCCGTGGAGTCATGTCTGACTCATAGCGACCCTCAAGGGGTTTTCAATGGCTGATTGTTTCAGGATTGCCTTGGGAGTAGATTGCCATGTCCTTCTCTCATTTTGGGGGTGCTGAGAATCATCGAACACGGGACCTCATAGACTGCAGAGCAGCTCTCTACCAACTGAACTAAATCCCAGACCAGTATCTACATCTGGTCTGTGAATGGCCCTACCTCAGGATCCAGGGTTATGGTATATAGTCCTGTAAGTGGTCAGATACATAGAAGACTAGGTCCTCATGTCAAATCTTGAGAAGAGAATCCTTCAGGGGAAAGAGAAGGTGATGGAGTCTAATGACTAGATGCATGGCAGTCACCATAGGAAAATAAAACTTCAGCTGAGTCTTTCTAAGCTGGGTTTAATTAAATAGGTCATCCTCAGTTCTGCTGTATATGCCTTCCTGTCTTTACTGAGAAGACTCAAGAAATAGAGCAGATTCTTCCTTTTGGTATGTGTACATTTTCATGTCCTAAATGTAGAGGGCTGCTGGGCACAGTTGCACACACCTATAATCTCATCAACTAGAGAGGCTGAGGCAGGAGGATCAAAAAGTAAAGGCCAGAGGCATCCTGTGTAACTTAGTGAGACCCTGTCTTAAAATAAAAAGTGAAAAAAGTGGACTAGGGGTGCAGCTCAGCACTTGCAAAGCATATAAGCATGAGGTCCTTGGTTCAACTCTTCAGTACTGCAAAATAATAATAATAATAATAATAATAATAATAATAATAATAATACAAAAGAACAAAAGAAAGGAACAGAAATTAAATGTAGAGGACTATTTGCAGAATTTGCTAAATCTATCAAAGACTGACTAATTAGCTATTCTTCCATTAACTAGTTATTAAGATTGTCCTTATCAAAACCCTTTCCAGTAAAAAGAGAAAAGTCCGAACTGCAGCAATAGTTGGGTCAGTCATATATTTTACACAGTAACAATATCCTATTAAGATATTATCCTTAAAATGGAGACATGAGTTAAAACGCAATAGCACATAGAGAGAATTAGCCATGCATCATCTTTTCATTTAAAGAGCACTCATACAATTAAATTACTGAGCTAAAAATTCATCTTTAAAATGTATCCTTTTCAGAAAGTCTGATTTTATTTCATAGCTGTCAGTTTGATTGACAAGTAGAACCCATCAAGTGTGTTCCTATTCTCATAATTCAAGGACACCTTGAAAAGATTCTCAAGGGAAAAGAAAGAAATATATGGAGAAAAAAAGAAGCTGTATTTCTGATATTAATCAGACAAAAATATGGAAATTTTTCTACATTTACTATGGTGCTAAAACCACTACAGTGGGAAAATGCCTTGGTTTTGGTGTGACTGGTATTAATCAAATACTTCATTCTTATTTAGCATCTCCTTATCTGCTACACAAGTCATTTCATTTATGATAGTACCATTCTGTGTTTTCATGCAATTTCAACTGAAACTGCATTATCTTACTGCAGTGAGAGTTTATCTTTAACATTTTAGCTTTGTTATATCTTATGAAAGTATTTGATATTTTGTCATCTTATTACTGGTATGTTTTTTGTTCGATGTTTCCACGATACTGTGGTGTGAGTTTTCAAGGGTCTGAAATAAGGTCTCAGATATGGGTACTTTATTTGGAAGGTAAGACTAGGGTCAGGAGTGAGACTGAAGGCTGAGATAGAGGAGAAGGAAAGGACGATGTCCTTTGACATTTTCAAGGTCATGCCCTTTGTGCAATGTGGTCTTGATTTGGCTGGGAGTGTCTCTTAAGAAGCATAGTGAATACCTCTTAAGTTACCTATCTAGAGAAAGAGAGGAAGAAACCAGTATCCACTGGCATTGTCCCAAATTAGTTAATGACCACAGGACATTTACTCCTTCTCACTTCCAGCCTGTAATTATTTACCACAGTGGGTTCTGCATCATTAGAGAAACATGAAATAGAAGTGAAAAGACATGGATGATATTTTGGCTGTTGTGCACAATGCTACGGTGAACGTGGGCATACTGGCTTCCCTTGAACACACTGATTTTAATTCCTTTGGGTATTTACCTAGTAATGAGATTGATGGATCATACAGTAACTCTAATTTCAGTTTTTGAGGAACTGCCATACTTTTTTTCCCCCAAAATAGTTGAATTAATTTACAAAGTGGCCAATAGTGAGGTGCAATCAAAAAGTATGGTGAGTTTTAAATTTTAAAATATTTGTATTACAATTAAAGACACATTGGCGTTAATCTCCCTCAAAATACTCTCCCTGGCTTGAGCACACTGTGCCATCATTCTTACCACTTCTGAAGCATTTCTGGGAGGCCTCTTTTATGAGTGTCCTTCACTCATGAAAATGTTCCCTTTTCTCCACATTCTTGCCAAGACTCATGGTTTTAATTTGTATTTCTCTGATGCTTGGAGATGTTAAACATTCTTCATGTATCTGATGGCAATTTGTATGTCTTTTCTTGAGAAATGTCTGTTCTTGCCCTCTTAGCACTGTAAGTCAGTTTTCCTTCCTGAGAGAAATACCTGAAAGAAACAGTTTACAGGAGAAATTATTTATTTTGTCTCATGGCTTCAGAGGTTTCAGTTCATGGCCCACTGGCTCCTTTGTTTCTGGAGCTGTGGTGAGGCAGAGCATCATGGAGTACGGGCATGATGGAGCAGAGATGCTCACCTGATAGTGGCCAGGAAGCAAAGAGACAGAGGCAGTGAGCGGCCTGAGATAAGAAATAGCCCCCAAAGATGTAACCCTACTGACCTCTCAATAATGCCATCAAATCGTGGATGTATCAGTGGGTTAAATCATTGATTAGGTCAGAGTTCTCACAATCCAATCACCTCTCAGTGATTGGGCACTCCAGCTGGGTATCAAGCCTTCAACACATGAGGCTTTTGGGGGATACTTCATACAGAAACCTTAACAAGTACATTGCCCATTTTAATGGGATTGTGTTCTTGTTACAGAGTAGTTCATGAGACCCTTGGATAGTTTGGATATTAGCTCCTTATCCAATGCATGATTTGCAAATATTTTCTCCCAATCCGTGAGTTGTCTCTTAATTAATTATTTCCATTGCTATGCAAAAGCTTTTTAGTTTGATGCAATCCCATTTGCTTACTTATGCTTTGTGGTATGTGCTTTTGGAGTCCTGTCCAAAAACTGCTGCAAAGACCAACGTCAGAGTGCTTTCCTATGTTTTCCTTTAGTAGTTTCACAGCTTTGGGTTTTATGTTTAAGTCTTTAATCTATTTTTAGTTGACTCTTACAGAAGTGGTGTGATAAAGAACCATTCTTCCACATGTGGTTTTTAAGTTTTCCCACAACCATGTATTAAAGAGACTGTCCTTTCTCCCATGGTGTGTTCTTGGCACCTTCGTCAAATGGCCAAAGTACTGAGACACCTAAATTTCCATCAGTGGTTGCATGGATTAAAAGAATGTGGTTTGTATGCACAACAGAATATCATTCAGCCCTTAAAAAGCAGGAAATTCAGTCATTTTTGACAATGTGGGTAAATTTATAAGACATTATGTTAAGGGAAAGAAGTCAGACACAGAGAAACAAATACTATAATGAGTATAGAGTTGAAAATATTCTAACCCAGAACTAGAGAATAGAATGATGGTTATGAGATGGACAGGAAGAGGAATCATGGTCAGTGGGTACATACTTTCAGTTAGGAGGAATAAATTCTGGTGTCATATTGCATGTCATGATGGCTATAGCTAATAGTAAAGTGCCATGTACTTCAAAACTACAAGAGAAGATTTTAAATTTTCTCACCTGAAAAGAGATGATTAAATATTTGAGGCAATGAATATACTACTTAACCTGATTTGGTTATTCCAAAATGTACATAGGTGTGGAAATATCACATTGTACCCGATAAATTTGTGCAGTACAAATGTCAATGAAAATAAATCTTTTTTTAAAAAAAGACATGAATAAGGCAAGAGGTAACAGATGCTGAGCATGTCTTAAGCTTCCAGAACTGTCCACCAGCTGTGGCTGAATTCAGGGGTAGACCCAGTGGCTATAAATTTGGGCAGCAGAAGGCTCACGTACTTTAGACAGGAGGCATGAAATATCAGATCCCCAGCACAAATGCAAACTCCATACTCAGATCTCACAACAATAGATTTCAAATACTTTGTTCTTGTGAATAATAGTAAGAAAAGAAATTATATTTCTACTGGGTGTACAGAGACAAAAATTTATGAAATAATAACATTACTTTGAGCAATGCAGTAGTATTCCATAGTATGTCATGTTATTTTGTTCTGTTCTGTTCTATTTAATTAAACAATGCTATTCATAACTCCCTAAAGTAATTTAAAAACCCATGGTTTGGAAAACACTGGCTAAAAGATAATTAAGTTAATTTACTTAAGAAGGTAAGTGATGGCATATTAATATAATTAAAACCATGTGACCAACAACCATAAACAGTGAAATTTAAAAACAAAAATAAAAAAAAAGGTCATACTGTCATTGGTAGTTAAGAAAGAACATAATGAATCCTTAAGCAATTAGCAATCAGGGTTGCTTGGGTTCATGTTCCACGGTTCAGAATTTCATCTGTCAGTGTTTCCGAATCTATAAATGGGTAGAGAACATGTAGCTCCCCGAGAGAAGGAACAGGGTGGGAAGACAGAAGGGCTGAATAATGAGCTGCTGCATCTCCAGCGTTCACCTCCGCTGCTGGGTTTCCTGCTGCACCCTGCTCCTGTGTGCGCAGGGAGGACCACAGGAGCGCTTGTCCTGCAGGGCCCCAGGCATGGCGCATAGCCCATCACGCGCCACTCCTGGGTAGAGCTGGCAAGCGCGCTGTCAGGACGCGCTTGCATTTTATGTTTGTTTCGGGTTTAGAGTTTTGACACTTGTCATTTTTACGCTCTTTGCTCTTTTTGTAGAGAAAGAGCTTTTAGTCCCCTAAGAGCAGAGCCCTGTTACTGTCGTCACCTTTTAGAAAGGAGAAACTTACCTGTAATTTTGATGCTCTGAAGGTGGGTCATTATCATTCAACCACCCACCGCACCCTCAAAATCAAATAGTGGGTTTTTTTCTTTTTCTATGAAACTACTTTATTCTTTTCTATCTCTTCATTTTCTTTGGAGGAAAGCTTAAGATAAATTTGGGAAATCCCTCCAAACCACTCTGTGCTTTGCCTGCCTCTTCCTACTATCAGCTCTGGTGAGTGAGGGCGTCCTTGCCAGGGTATCCACAGGCACTGTTGTGACATGTGTGCTGTTGGGCACCGTTGAAGTTGGAGGGTAAGTGGACAGTGAAGGAGGAGCAACCCTTGCATAGGGTGCAACCTTCCATGAGATCCTTCACGTGTGGGAACTCAGCCTTTGCTGGTGTAGACAGCCCCTTGGTGAGCCCCAGCTCCTCATGCCAGCCTGCACTAATGCGAATCTGTCTCACTGGAAAGAGCACTTGCCTGCACACACACATTGATCTACAGATTACCTACCAGCATCAAGTTCTCATAAAATCCCAATTATCCGATTACCTTCCAGTTATCAGAGAAAATAGAAAAGGGGTTAGTAGAGGGGAAAAAATGCAAAAACCCAGGATGCCTTTTGCTATCTGTGCCCAGATGTGTGCTACAGCTGGGCTTACAGCTGTTTGTAATAAGGACCTTTAGTACTAGTCTTTAGGCAGTTGTTGCTTTCTCTCCATTATAAGGTTTCATTTGGTGGTTGTTCTTATTTGTTTTTTCTGTTCTTTTTTTTTCTCAGTACATGGAGGTTGAACCCAGGGCCTCACACATACTTTGTAAGTGCTCTGCTACGGTGCTGTGCTGCACCCTAAGTCCATTTTTAATTTTTATTTTGAGTCAGTCTTGCTAAGTTACCCAGGCTGCCTCTGGCCTGAAACTTGCAATCCTCCTGCCTCAAACTTGCAATCCTCCTGCCTCAGCCTCTAGAGTCGCTGGGATTATAGGCATGTGCCACCAACCCTGGTTTACAAAGGGTATTCTAATACAACAAGGCTGAAACTAATCTCACATATTATTAATGGACATCTTATAAATGACTGGTGTTGAGGTGACTTTGGAAATTGCTGCCTACTACATGAAGATTCACAAGGCATGTTGACCTCTGAAATATTGAGAAGTCTCAATATTAAGAAACTTAGCTCTTTAAACCTGTATGCCCCACATTTGTCATTTCATAAACCATCTTTTTATCCTTGAAAGACTGTGGTTATTTGCACAACTGAGTATGGAGGAGACATTCCGGTGAGTTCCGTTTTGTTTCCTCCTGGGTCCCCTGACACTCCTTCTGTGATGCGTTATCCCTCCAATGTCACTTAGGAAATCCTCCCATTTGAAACAACAGACTGTCCTCTCTCACGTAATTGCTGTACTGCACGGCCATTGTCAACCGCAGTGATGTTAGCCATAAACTACACAAGCACAGCTATTTGTATATGCAAATCAGAAATGTCACAACGTTGATTTCAAATTCTTGTCTTTTGGTTCACTTGGTATATCCATGTGACTTTTTAAGCACCAAAGGAGCAAACTCTTTTCCTTTCACATTCCATCCACTTGGTTTTGGATTGGCGTTACAGATGAATGGAGTTGGGTACTAGGGGGGTATGAAGCTTCACTTACAGGGAGAAGAAAAATAGAGAAGATAAGTATGCACATTGTTTATTATTTCTTCAACTGCAGTTCTTTTTTACTGAAATATTATCTTTTTTGTGGTGCTAGGGATTAAAACTCGGACCTTATACATGCTAGGCAAGCACTCTACCCCCAAGCCATGCCCCCAACCCCATCATCAGCAACATTTTGTTAGTACCAGTGTTAGTAGTTTGTTGAGAGTCTACTTTATGCCAAGCATTACATTAGAGCATGTGAAAATGTTATATTTTGGTCTTTTCAGCAACCTTATAAAGTATATGTTCCTTTCCTCCTTTGATAAATGAAGGAGGTGCAGAGAAATGAAATAACTTGCCACAGTCATGTGGTTATATATGGTAGAACGAGAAATCAAACCTAGGGCTTCTTAATACAAAGAGTTTTTCTGTTTTGTTTTTTCTTCCACGATGAGCTGCTGCTCCCAGTATTGATTGTTTCTTAGTTTCCAGGAATTGAAATGTCCCCCAGATCTACATGGCTTTCACTCATGACTTCTACTGTACCAGCCAGTGCCTGAACCTTTAGTCAAAGAGAAATCATTAATTCTTGTCCTTGTTTCTTTGTTGTAATGGTGAAGCTGATTATGGAAATTCATTATTTGTTTCTGTAGCAGATACTGATAATGACTAACAAAATAATGGAGGATATTTAAGCTTGAAAACAAAGGCCCAATAAAATAGATATAAACTGAAGTTAAATTTAATAATAAACATATTTATGAAGCTCATAAGTGCAGACCTACAATAAGATTTAAGAAGTGCTGGAAGAACTCTGGATTATGTGCTATCCAGGTACAAGATCTCACAGTGACCACTATAGGCCCAGACTAAAATTAAACTTTATTCTGAGAGTGGTTGTGGTTGCAAATTAGGACAACCATGACATATGTTAGTCACGTATTACCTAGGTATATGGATGGGCTCGTAGTTAAAAGGGAAGTACTGCTTAGTCCCTGTTGCTGTGGAATAAACAATGGTCAATGTTTATACTGTGCCAGAAGTAGTATTTGAATATTAAAATCTCAATCCTCTGAAATATTAATATGTGCCAACAAATACTAATTAAAATAAATATTTGATAGGATTTTGTAGTTTAAAATGGGGTGCAACTTAATGAGGAGAATAATACACACTGGTATAATAAAATGGGTAATAAATTATACTTCTTTTTAAGAAAATGAGAACCAATTAGACAAAATACTTCTCATGTATTTTTTAAGAGAGAGGCACGATGGTGTATACACATATCAGGGTACCTTCCTTAAGAAGCACTGTGGGGTTTAGTAAGACCCTTATAGATACAGGTGTCATTCAAGAAAAATAGAAGAGCTAAATAGTTCACAGTCTAAATGGTATAATCTAATAACTGTTAGGTGCACTTATTGTGAACTATTTGGAAGGTGAAATATGTGCCAAACAGTTCCTTTCTTCCTTTCTTTTTAAAAATCTTTGTTGACTCATGGTGAATTTACCTTGTTTTACTCTCCTAAATCTACATTTTAAAATATTCTTTCCCTTAATAGTTAATAATGTTTTAGATAGCACTTAATAATTTTGCACAAAGCAGTTTATACTCAGGAGCTTAAAAATCCCCAAATATCTAGTTTAGACAAACTTTTATGAAATCTCAAAGTAGTTATGCTTAAGAATGTATCAGTTTGGGGACAAAGAGAAGTCAATTGTTATTCTGACAATAGAAGTACCCACAAAAATATTTTTGATTAATATATAATTAGCTGCTTTTATAGGGACTACAAAATTATTTCTTTCCCCATTCCAACCCCATCATTCTGTGATGGCAATTACTATTTTTGAAGTTTTAGGAAGTCTTTGCAAATTCTTTACACTCAGTAGTACAGATTTTCTATCACGCTTGAGATGGCTCCTAAAATAAGTTCGTTGTAAGACATGGTAATTAAACTTTTTCTGCTTAGTAGTTTTCATAAGCATGTCTTCCCAAGTGTCTAAGAAAAATGTAAAGTCAAAAGGATATAAGTGAGAAAAAGTTGTATAAGACAAAGTTAAATTCTTCAAGAAAGCAATCAGTCTGGTAATTTATATAAAACACACTCATTATGATGGGCACACAGAAAGGTATTTGCTATAGGGGAAGTTTCCTAAAGCTCCTTTGCAATTCTGACAACAAACTGTGTTTCCTTTCCTTAATGCAGTAATGGCTGGTGGATATGTATACTCATAATTTAGTAATGAAGTATATATTACACCATTGGTCTTGGTAGTTAATTTCTGATGTAGTTTCTATATTAGGACATGATTCATGTAAGATCAGCATGGATTCTTAATCTAGGGATTTACAAAAAAACCAGTAAGTTTTCTGACTGTTGTATTAAACTCAAATTTTGTATCCAACCCTGAGTGTGTTCATTAATTAAATTCATTTTGAAAAACATTTACTGAGTGCTGTTTAGGTATGAAACATCATCTTAGGACTTAGGTTCTCTAATCAAGGTCCTAGCATGGGCTATATTGGGCAAGTAACCCAAGATTTTTTTCTTAATTAATGGTTGTCTCTGACTTCGATGAGTTTATAGGTGAACAGATACATAAACACATGATAATGATACAAAAAAATCAGTACAAAGTTAGCATATGTAGAGCGTGTGAGACATAGAGGAGCACCCCATTTCAGCCTGTAGTCATGAAAATACCAGTTCAGTATTAATGCAGAATAAATGGAGGATAATCCAGTGACATGGAGCAAGGCATGTGCTGGGCAGCAACTATGCTATGGGAGGCTTTATTGTCAGGCTAAAGAGCATAACCTTTTTCAAGCAAGAAAGGGACCACTCTGGCAGCTTTGTGAGTCCTGAAGTTGAAGGCATGAGCTTGAGATCAGAAAGATGGATTCGTAGGCTATTGTAGGAGCTCATGAAATCCCGTGAGAGCTGACAAAAGCCTGAACTAAGTCAGTATTAGGGATAAAGGGGAGACAGAAAAGCGTGTGAGACCACACCCAGGATCCCAACTCAGATGGTAGCAATTTAGCAGTGTGATACTATGACATTAATGGAAAATTATTACAGATCAAAAGAATATATTGCCACTTTCATTTCATTTTTTGTTTGTTTGTTTGTTTGCTTATTTGTTTGAGGCAGGGTCTCACTGTGTAGCCCAGGCTGGCCTGGAACTCACTTTGTAGGCCATATTGACCTTGAACTCGCACTGATCCTCCTGATTCAGCCTCCTGAGTGCTGGGATTATAAGCATTGCCACCATACCTGGCTCCTTACTTTTCTTTATTATTAAAACCTAAAGAAAACTATTAGATTAACAGATGAATATCAAACAAAACCAAAATTAGATCTTCATTAAACAAGCATTTCATAAGTTCAGTACATCCTAAAACTCTTTACCTATTGAAAATTCATGTATTTGAAATTCTGTGTGCCTGCTTTTTATCCCACTTAGTATTTGATTTTGTGTGCCTATTTTTTTCCACTTATGACTTGATTTTGCTAGTGTATTTTGATGACGTGAACTATAATAGAGTAACAAGTGATATTCGGTTAAAAGGCAGTAATTGCTAGGTAAGCAATACTAAGTAGGTGCAGTGGAGTCATGTATTTTAATAAAATTATAAATCTGTTAATCTGAGAGAAGAAAAATGAGCAGCCTTGTTACATATTCAAATGTCACAACTTCATTCAGTTTTGTCTGTTTAGCTATATGCATTAAGTAGAAATGAAAGTCAAATTCATGAAGCAATTATCTAGATTAAGAACTAAAAGAATTCAGTGCACTTGATTGTGACATTTTACTTAATGGTGAAATTGGTCATGTTCATGGTAATTGCTTGTGTCTACAAAAATGAGGAAAGGTTACATGTATTTGTCCTCTTGTCCTTATCCCCACTGTAAATGTCTTTCTAAATACCTTCCTGTGGGTGGTGTTAGTAGAAGCACCCCACTTTTGTTAAAAGCATTACATCTGTTTCTTCCAGAATAATTTTGTCAATGGTATAAAATGTTATCACCTTTATTTTGGTTCTCCATATTTTCCTATTTCCAAAAATGTCTTGGTTTTTACTGGTGGAATACCAGTGCCAATTTCCCAAAACTCTATGTCTATGAGTATTTTGTATTTTTCTATTTTCCTTCTTTCTTCTCCCATGATATGCAATGCTTTCACATCTCACTGTTCTTTCTACTGCAATACCTTTACCATTCAGTAAAAATGTGAGCCCATTGTGAGCTTCAGTGTGAAGTTGTAGAGTTGCTGCCCAAAGCAGTAGCCCTTGGCCACATGTGCTGTTGAGACTTTCGATATGGCTGATATGAACTGACATTTTGCGTAAATGAAAAATACACAACAGATTTCAAAGACTTTCTAAACAATAAAACAAAATATTCTAAAGTCAATAATTTTTAATTTTACTACAGTTTTAAATGATAATATGTTGGATGTTGTTGGTGTTAGGTGCCATCAAGTCAGGTCCAACTCATAGTGACCCTGTGTACAACAGAACAAAGTACTATCCAATACTGTGCCATGTGTAGCGCTATTGTCAGTACTTCTCTGCTATTCATAGGGTTTTCAATGGTTAATTGTTTCAGGAGTGGGCTGCCAAGTCCTTCTCCCAAGACTACAGCACCCTGTATTCCTGGGCAGTCTCCCATCCAAGTACTAGCCAGGCAATCCTACTTAGCTTCCAAGATCTAACAAGATTGGATGCTAGGGTGATATGGCTATAGACTTTGGATGTATGAAGTTAAATAAAATGTTATTAAATTAATTTCAGCTATATTTTTCTTTCTACTATGACCAGTAGAAAAATTTTAATTGCATATGAGGCTCATATCTGTGGCCTGTATTATATTTCCATCAGAGAACTTTGCACTAAAGAATACTGGAGTTAAGGTGGGTGCCATGGCCCATACCTGTAACTCCAGAAATTCAGGAGGCTGAGGCAGGAGAATTGAGAACTTGAAGCCAGAGGCACCCTGAGCAGTTTATGAGACCCTGTGTCAAAATAAAATTTCAAAAAATTTCAAAGGGGTTGGGTGTGCTGCTCACTGGTAGAACACTTGTCTAGCATGCCCAAGGCCCTCGGTTCAACCCCTTAGTACTGGGACGGAGGGAGGGAAGAAGAGAGAGAGAGAGAGAGAGAGAGAGGGAGAGAAAGAGAGAATAAGTGCCCAAGAGAGTGAGAGAGAAAGAAAGAGAGAGAAGGAAACAAGGGAGGAAGAAAGGCAGGAAGGCAGGCAGGCAGGCAGGCAAGTTAAAGGAGGCATGCTCTCTGCTCTGGAATCATTCAGCTAGACATGAGCGTAATTTCATTCAAATACACAAGAAAGTTAGATAATATTGTGATAAGAGCCACAGGAGCATGTAAAAAGAACAGTGAGTCATCATCTCTAACCATTCACTTCAGGAAAGATACATGGAAAAGGAGATATTGAACCATCATAAAAGGAGGACAAGGGTGTTAGCATTTCAAGTAGAGAAAACATGAGTGAAAAGAGCCACCGAGATACAGTCTCCTCAAACACTTTATGACATCACTGCCCAATGGCTAACCTTGGAAAATAAAAATCTGTCAGGAGAATGTTTCAAGCTCCTTCCTAGTTCCCCTTGACAGCACATCTTTCCAGTCCTGTCCCTGTTTCTGGTAAGGGGGTCTCCTCTTGGTGGGGGTGTAAGGGAATCCCCTTAGTGAGGAAGTGCAAGACAGCTCTGTTATGACAGGCCAGAGAGCTCCACTTCAGTCATGCCTGCTGAGAGCCTGGTGGGGTGAAAATGTCAATGTGGGCATTGAAATGCCAAGGGAGGCGTTGCTTGCCTGACCCCCCAAATAACTCCAGGAGCGACTGGAAAGACAAAGGTAACATTTCTCATAGGATGTCTCCTGAGAATGGGGACATCTTACTGTTTGATGAGTAGAGAGTAATGATGAAAAGAAAAGGGAGAAAGGATTGAAGGAAATAGGGAAAAATCAATTTCCAAAGGAGAGGACAGGGAGGAGGTCCGAGAGCAAGAAACAATTGCACATTATCACAGATGTGGTGCAGGTTTGCATTTCAGCCCTTTTTGTTGTGGGCAAGTTGCTCACTCTTTCTGAGTTTCCATTTCCTGATCTATAAAATGTACAACAAAGCACATCATAGAGTTAGTAGTAAGAATTAGAAATAGTGTAAAGAACATGGTGTCTGTCATTCTGTCAGTGTTAAAATGTTAGCTATTATGTTTGACCACTCTCAATTTGCTAATTCTGAGTATTATTTATCTTACTTTTTCTTATTTTGACTTATTACCTGCAAGGAACTAGGCTTGTCAAGTGTCTTAATTCTAATATCCCACCCATTATTTTTAAAAGAAAAGTAAAAAGACAATATAAGGAGAACATTTTATTTCATCAATTATAAAATGCACACATTTTATTGCCCCTTTTTAACATTGATATGAACCCAAGATGTCTTCTAGTTGGTGTTGTCTTCCAAATGTCAGGCAGACCAAGGTAATTACCACTGTATGCCGGCTTGTAAAGATGTTAATAGTGCCCGTGGCATGTGTTCACAAATGCCACCCTTGAAATTTAAATCTACAAATTGGCCAGGCGTGGAGGTGCCTGCCTGTCATTCCAGCAACTCAGTCTGCAGTTAAGGTGAAGCTAAGCACGTCTTGAGTCTCAGGGGCTGGGGGAATGTTCTTGAGAAGGAGATGGTAAATTCATTTTCAAGAGAAGACTGAGCATGTTTCTCAGACAGAGCCTCTCTGATTGCCCCTGAGATTCAAGTGTGGTCATTGAGTTGCCAAATTCCCTCCTCCTGGCCCTGCACCCTTCTTTCCTCCTGGCCCAGAGGACTGGTTCCCTGTCCTAGCTCCTCTTCGCTTCCCTACCAGTGTCCCTTACTTGTCAGGCACTGCTGGGGGGTGGGGCGGGAAGTGATGCATACTCTGTGCCTTGTGTCTCTCTGAGCCAGGCTTTTGTCTAGAGTCTACTAAATAGCTAAACCAGACTTAAAAATTTAATAAAATCAGTACTTCAAAAAATTATCTTTAACCAGACATTCTTTTAACCTTGAAGAGGTACTGTTGGTAAAGCTTTTTGGAAAGGTGAAAAGAAAGAATGGTACTTTAGCTACTGTTTAGGGAGTTAACTTTTTGAGGGAATACCATGTCCTACCTGCCCTCTCTCAACATATTTTGGGCATTCATATCCACTTAATGGGTTTAGCTTATTCATGTTTCTTAAAACAGTGGCTTTCAAATATTTGGAGTACAGATCACAAAAAATACATTTTACTGCCTGACCCAGAGTGCCCATGGTTTTCCTGTGTACTCAAAGTACAGAAAGTTAGCAGAAAACATTAATTTTTTTAAATTAAAACTCTTAACCTTCCAACCCACTAAAGGTTTGCAAGTAAAAGTTAAGAAAACATGGATTTAGAAAATGTGTAAGTCCTTCCTTCAGGCTTGATTAGCAATGTCTTTAGTGGACTATGAGTTACTTTGCTGGGAAACAAGTGTTGAAGAAAGCATTGCAGGACTGAAAGAAAATGTACCAAATAATACTAGGTTACTACTTCCTGTAATCATTCCAAATCTGAATTTTCCTTTTCTGTGTTATTTTTCTCTCAGAAACTAAATTTCTATTTGTGATTTTGTAGCAGATGAATGAGACCAGAAAAGTAAGGATATTGTTTTTACAAAATCTAACCAATATTTTCTTCCAGTGTGTTTGATTTGTTGTTGTTTTTATCCTATATTTGGATTTCCTTATTACTTAGCTTTGGTTAAGATATGACTTTTGCATCCAATTGTCCTGTGCATATAAGTTTACAAAGGAGTCAATTGATTTTCATTCCTTAATTTCTCTTCTTGTTTGGTGCTATCAAGTCAGTGTCTGACTCATAGCAACCCTATGTACAACAGGGGAAACAGTATTGTTACTGCTTCTCTGCTATTCATGGGGTTTTCAGTGGCTGATTATTTGTTGGGAGTGGGTTGCCAGGTCCTTCTCCCAAGCCTACAGCACCTGGTGTTCCCAGGCGGTCTCCTATCCAAGTACTAACCAGGCCCAACCCTGCTTAGCTTCCGAGATCTGACGAGATCAGACACCACAGTGGTATGACTACAGGCAATTTCTCTTGTGGGACAAATTTTCCCTCCTAAAGATAGCTTGAAAAACTTGCTGTTGTCATATTTTTTTTTGCTTTTTGGCTTTTGTTTGTTTGTTTTGTTTGTTTGCTAAGTCTAATCCTACTAAACATTTCATTGTTAGGGATAACAACTTTTTGTTTGTTTTTCTTCAAGAAAATGCTTCTGTATCGTCATCATTGCCCCCTCCTTCTAAATGTATTGATGTGATGGCTGTATTGAGAGGCAACTATAATATTTGACATTTAAGTATATTATACTAGGCTAAAAAGTCATTAAATATTCCATTTTATTACAGTGAACAAATTTAATAAATGTGTTAGAAAGCTAACTTTGGGTATATAAAATTGAAGAATATTAAGTATAAAAGTATATCATATTAATGAAAGAAAGCTGTTTTGCTATTTAAGGCCTGACTTCTTTTTCTTATCACCTAAGAATAACCTACTTGGTTATGCCAATGTAGAAAATAGACTATAATTATTCATTCAACCTATCTATTCCAGAAAGATAACTCTGGAGATTAAAGATGTACACATACTCAAGAAGGTTACCATCTAAAGTAAGAAACAGGTTCATAAAAATAATGAAAATCTACTGTGATCATTGAGTTCGTTGAAGTATACATAGGGTAACAGAGGTGACTGAGGAGGGAAGGACAAATCATCTCCAAAGAATGGATCAGAAAAAGCTAGACAAAAGATGTTATCCCTGAGCTGAACCTTGAAGGATACTTAAGAGGGGAAATTATTGCAAATGAAGGAGTGAAATGATTGCAAATGAAGGA
>VMDO01017123.1:0-45837 GCA_007922755.1 Pedetes capensis | reverse complement strand
GTGTGTGTTTCTTAACAAATAGAATGATCCCTAACCCTGAAAGAATAGCTAACTATTGCCATGCCTAGGTTATATGGAACAGAAATTTGAGGAAAAAGAGAGTATTCTAGACATGAATAAATAAACACAACTATGGAATTAACATAAGAGCGATTTGGTTAACTTTGCCAGAACTAACTTTCAAATATTGAATTTTGTACCTGGGGAAAAATTAAAAAGTATGTAAAACAGACGCACCATGGGCAAAGGAGCCCCGAAGATTCACCAAAGGGAAACGGAACAAGTGAATTCCTCCGTCTGTTCAGACAATTTTCTTCATTGCATTTGGAAAGGTGCTGGACACGGATAACTTTGTTCAGTCCTGAAGTGCAACTTGAGATGTTGGTTGTTTCTGGCTTCCTGCAGCACCTCAAAGGATCTGCGAGGTCCAAGAAGATGGCCAGGAAAGGGCCATCGCCAGTTGCTGGAGGGAATCAGAGCTCCACACACAGCCTCTTGTCTCTCTCTCCTCTAAGTACACTCAAGAATTCAATCCATCAAGGAAATTCATCATCTGGATTTGCTAACAACAGAACTCTTGGCATGCGAAGGTAATCCGTGTGTTCGGTGACACACTGCACATCACAGAGATGATTAAAGAGGGGCTGTCTGGAAGCCTATGCTGTGCACTGACTTAACTAAGCCATCGTGTGTCCTACGCTCATTCAAGTTTTTCATGTAGCAGCAATGTTTTCCCTTTCCTTTTTCTCCTTCCAGGATCTTCCCCACACAATAATCTTTCTTCCTTTTAGTTACTTTCTCTCTTGCAAACAAGAATGGACTTGGCATGTTGCATATCGGTGGTATGAACTGCCTAAAAAAGTCATCCCTTCCTGGTTGTACCCGAAACAAGAGGCTACCAAGAATCACTGATAAGAAAGCTTACCACTCTACTTTAAGTACTTCCCTTTAACCTCTTCTTCATAATAGGCATAGGGTTTTTATCTCTGCTTCATTTGCATCAGAATGTTAAACTAAATTTTTTAGGCAGTACTAGAGGTTGAAACCAGGGGTCCATGCATGCTACATAAGTGCCCCAGTACTGAGCTGTGCTCCCTGCCTCTTTCTTTTCTTTTTTCTTTTTTTTTTTTTTCTTTCTTTCTTTTTTTTTTTTTTTTTTTTTTTTGTTTTTAGACAGGGTCTCCCTAAGTTGTCCAGGCTGCCACTGGCCTCAAACTTGTGATCCTCCTGTCTCAGCTCCCTCTGTCTCTGGGATTATAGGGGTGGGGTGGGGGTGGAATGGCACCCAGCTTGAAATAATCAATTTTGATGTCCCTAGGTCATCTGCAGCAACGATATTTTATTGTAAGTTGTACAGTATATCTGGATAAATTCTCCTTTAACATTTGTTATCCAGCAGCAGAAAAATGATCACTTTGTCACTCAACAAATTGTGCACAGAAAGATACACTGCAGAAATAGCTTCTGCAAAATAGAACAAACTTTTGGTCAAAGTAGGATATATGAGCCTGTAGCCATAGCACAGTTGGATCTGATCCCTTCAGATCTCAAAAGCTAAGCAAGTTTGGGCCTGGTTAGTCCTTGGATGGGAGACCCCCTGAGAACACCAGGTACTGTATAGGCTTGGGAGAAGGACCTGGTAGCCCAGTCCAAAAAAGCAATCCACCATTAAAAACCTTATGAATAGCACAGAAGCACTGACATAGTGCAGAGCATAGCACAGCATTAGGGAGTGTTCCATCTGTTGTGCACGGGGTCATGATAAGTTGGACCCTACTTGATAGCACATAACAACAAGAACAACAACAACAACAGAAACAATCATGCAATAGCATATCATATCTACACTGGATTCCTAAAGCTAAGCCAGTCTCAACTACTTATTTAATTCAACAAGTAGAAAACTTCAGTGGTGCACATTCATCACAATTCCACATCTTTAAAACTCTTTTGCATTTTTATCCGACCTGTTTTATTTTTGATGTATTACTTCACACCTTAGTAAGACACTGAGGCGCCTTGGAGACATGTATGTAATACAACAGAATGAAAGGGTGAAAATGGAGTAATAAATAAGGTAGAGCCAACACATGATTAATACCAGGACATACTAAAATCCTGTATAATTATTACAAGTGAGCTAAGCTTGTCATTAAGAACTAAGTGGAGACTATGTGAAACAAGAAAAGTATCTTTAAAATTTATATTCTACATCTTGTGGTTCAAGAGAATTCTATGTGCACATATCTTTCGCCCTACTGAAAGTGTGGCGTGAGGGTGGAACCGGCTGACGGTGCAGATGATTTGCACTTTTCTGTGAAACATATGCTTGTCTGTAATGGAACTTCACTTCCATTCTTTTCCATTTGTCAGACAGTGGGGTAGCAAATCATGAAGCAATACAACCACTGGTCTCTCAGCTTGTCGCACTGTGGGGGTCTTGTGTGTCACTGTGACACTGAAAGCTATGCCACTGGTATCTCAGATACCAGCAGGGTCACCCATGGTGGACAGGTTTCAGCGGAGTCTCCAGACTCAGACAGACTAGGGAGAAGGACCTGGCAGCCCACTCCTGAAACAATTAGCTACTGAAAACCCTATGAATAGCAGAGAAGTACCGTCAGATATAGTGCTGGAGAATGAGTGTCCCAGCCTGGAAGACATCCTAGAGTTGTTGTTAGGTGCCTATAGAGGTTACTTTCCTCCATTAAAGTAGATCAATACATGCATTAAATATTGTAGTCCTTCAAGGTCGTAATAAGTCGCCCATCATTCAATTCTTAATTATACAGCTAATCAAAATTAAACAATGTAATATTCAAGTAATTTTGCTCTTTCAAGGAAGGATAAATAAAACCCGCAATCCATGCTAGATAACAAATGAAACCCACATAGAAAACCAGAAAACATTTGTTTGAATCTCTGCTTCACCATCCATCAGTTTGTGACTTTGGCTAAGACAATTTATTTAACTCTTAAAAAGGCAAAACAAATTATCCCTAGGTCAAGAATATATTAAGAGCATAACTTGATATGTTTATAAAAGCTTTTGAAAACCAGAAAACATTATGCAGAAGTAAAAAGTTCAGGATTTGACCTTTGCTCAGTGAAACTCAAAAATATGATCTTAGTTTAGGCAAGAATAACTCTCACAGGAGAATTGGAAAATAATCCCTTTTTTAAAAAACATAAGTTGCAAGATATTACTAATTCAGAATTTCTTTACAAAGCATTTCTGTCTACTAGCCATGTCTTCTTAAGACACTAAATTATTCACTGGAAGCTTGCTTTGTGAGCACAGAGTTAGAAAAAAAATAGCAGAAAACTTTTCCAAAAGTTACAAGTAAAACAGTAGAATTAAGTTTGTAATCCTAATCTAAAATTATCTCTCCATTACCTTCTCCAAGCTTCAGTTTCTTCACCTGAAAAAATGGAGTAATGATCATTTTAGGTTTACTTTAATGGTTTGCAAAAAAAATCCCACAAGGCATACAAAAAACAAGAATGCCCAGTCAAAGGGAAAATTATACATCAACAGAAACTGCCTATGAAAAAGACCTGGTGGCAGATATACTAGACAAAGATTTTAAAACATCTGTCTTGAAGATGCTCTAAGACTTAAAGGGAGACCTGAAGAATGTCAGGAAAACAATGTATGAACAAAATGGAGATATCAAAAAAAGGAATAGAAAATTTGATACGTTCAATAATATTCAATATCCATGAATGATTTTTTAAATGTTGTTGTTGTTGTTAGGTGCCGTCGAGTCGGTATCCGACTCATAGGGTTTTCAATGACTGAGTGCTTCGGGATTGCCTTGGGAGTGGATTGCCAGGCCCTTCTCCCATTTTTGTGGTGCTGGGAATTTAACTCAGGACCTCAGAGACTGCAGCGCAGTGCTCTACCCACTGAGCCAAATCCCAGCCCTTTTAAATGTTAGCACACTTAGAATGGAAAGGAATTTCCTTAATCTAATAATGTCTCCTTATATATCAACAGTGGCAGTCATGTCAGGAGACACCAATCCTTGAAGAAGGACATCATGTTTGGGAGAGTGAAGAGGCACTGAAAGAAACGAAGACCCTCAACTAGATGGATTGACACAGTGCCTGCAACAATGGGCTTAAATATAAAAAGATCATATGCCTGGCACAGTATCGGGCAGTGCTTCATTCTGCTGTACATAGGGTTGCTATGAGGCATATCTGACTCGATGGCACCTAGCAACAACAACATGGCAATCATTGAACTTCATGGAGAAATTTTAAGAAGGATTTATTTTAAATGAAACTTTAAAAATACAATGATACCAACTATTATAACTTCAACATTGGATGTTCTGAGCAGTACAAGACAAGAAAAACACATAAAGGCTAGAGGATTGGAATGGAAGAAATCAAAACATCATTTGCTCCAGGTTTTGTTATTATTCTTATTTAAAAAAGCAAAATTGAGACAAATTACTGTTTAATAAAAAGGGGCTTATAAAATAACTATAAATAAGATCAAACTTTATAAAACATAAATTTCCTTTCCATATACCAACATGTCCCCAAAGGTAACTTTGAAAAAGAACATTATGCTCAATAAAATAAGCCAGACCTCAAAAGATTGAACAGTGTATGATTCCATTTTTATGAAATTCTAAAACAAGTGACGCTAATCTACAGTGACACAAAGTGAATCAGTGGTTTCCTGGGGCTTGGGAGGGAGGATTTTACTGAAGAGGACAGGAAGGAACATTTTGGGGTAACAGTAATGTTTTGCATCCTGACTGTGGTGGTGGTTATAGGAGTGAATATGTTTGTCAAAATTCATTAAACTACACACGTGAATTTGTTGCATTCCGTTGCATGTAAATTATACCTCAAGAAAACTCATGTAAAAAGAAGAAAGGTAAAAAACCCTTTACATTTATAACCAAAAACAAGGTTCATATACGTTAAAAAAGTCTTAAACATCATAAAATCATATTAAATATATAAAGAATGAAAGAGACTTAGACACCTTATAATTATTGTTGCATAAAAACAGAATCATGAAGTTATCTGTCCTCAATAAACTGACCTATGATTTAATAAAACTTTATTCATAATTCAAAAAGTATATTAGTGAAATTAGCAAAATAATTATATAATTTATATGGAAAAGGGCAGTGCTAAGGAATACCTAAACATTAGTCAATATTTTCATGAGGAAGAAAACTATAAGAGCACATCCATTCCAGACACATGTGAAATTTTAAACTATATCAATTAATACAGTGTTGTTCTGGAGTGGAAACAAATAGAATGCTAGAAAATGCAGAAACTACCCACTTAGACCAGTCAGTTTGGCAATACTGTGCTGGAACAGGTTTGAACCACCTTATCATTATTGATTGTTAAATGTTTTAAACATTTGCTGGGTGTGATGATGCACACCTGTAATCTCAGCGACTCAGGAGACTGAGGCAGGAGGATTGCAAGTTCAAGGCCAGAGGCAATCTTCATAACTGAGACACTGTCTCAAAATGAAAAAATTAAAATGAAAAATGGCCAGAGGGTGCAGCCCAGTGGTAGAGCACATGAAAAGTATGTACAAGATCATGGATTCAACCCTCATGTACTGCCAAAAAAAATAAATAAATAAAATTGCAGGGCATAATTCATATGGCCATTATGAAAACAACTCTGTCTTTATAATAATCTTTTGTATTCCTCATCAATGATGTCTTGCTACAACTCATCTGTTCTTCAAACATTAGTGTCTAATGCATCAAATCTGTTCTTAAGGCAGTCTCTGAATGTATACATCCCTTGAAAGGCACTAACTACCACAATTCATTTAAGAAAAAAATATGAAGATTTAGTCACTACATTAAATGAAATCTGGACAGTGAATAAGGGAGACAGGTGAAGAATTGATGCTTTTGAATTATGGTGCTGGCTCAGGAGCCTGAAGCAAGAGGATCCTGAGTTTCAGGCCAGACTGTGCTACATAGTAAGACCATGTTTAAAAAAACAAAAACAAAACAAAAAAAACACTATAAGGGAACTTTGGATGGGGGAGGCGATGAAAATGGTTTATACTGATTGTGGAAATGGTTTATGCATTGGTTGAATTTTATATTTTAAATATATGCTACATGCAGTTTATAGGACTTCAATTATATGTCAATAAGATTCACAAAATGGTGCTTAAAAAGAATCATGGTGTTGGAGATGAATATTGAATGTGCCGTACACTGCAAAAAGAACCAACAGATCTGTCCTAGAAGTGCAACCAGAGTGTTTTTTGGAAGCTAAGATGGCTAGCCTGTATCAGACGTATTTTGGACATGTAGTCAAGAGGACCAGTCCTTGGAGAAGGACATTATGGTTTGAAGAGTGGCGAGTCATTGAGAAAAGAGAAGACCTTCAACTAGGTAAATTGACACAGTTACTGCAACAGTGGGCTTCAACATAGAAAAGATCATATGCCTAGCAACCAAACCGGGGAATATTTCATTCTGTTTTATGTAAGATCCCGATAGTCAGCCCCAACTCCACAGCACCTAATGATAACAATTATGAAAACAGTAAATTACATAAACTTATTATTAAGCAAATTACATTAATGACAACCATTACAAATACTTAAAACTCATTATTGACCAATGACTTTATTACATTTCACTAAAATCCATGCCCTTAATGTTATGCATGTCCTTTTTATCTGCATAATGGAAATACTACAAACCGTGTACTTCTACCCACCTATCTGTTCACAAGTGTGTTCAGAAATGTCATGTGTTGTTGTTGTTGTTAGGTGCCGTCGAGTCGGTATCCGACTCATAGCGACCCTCATAGGGTTTTCAATGGCTAACTGTTTCGGGATTGCCTTGGGAGTGGATTGCCAGGCCTTTCTCCCATTTTTGGGGTGCTGGGAATTGAACTCGGGACCTCAGAGACTGTAGCGCAGCGCTCTACCCACTGAGCTAAATCTCAGCCCCCGAAATGTCATGTAAGAAGTTTCAAATCAGCAATTTCGGGAGTATTTACTCCAAGGAAATTTGCAGTGCTACAACACTGGGCTTGGTCAATTGCTGTATAGATTTTCTGGAGATTTTAAGAGCCATGGAAAACATGTTAATAATGCACATTACACTTAAAACTATAATGTCAACATGACAATATGACTGCCAATTACATTCTGAGCAGTACAAAAGAATTAAGGAAGTGTTCTAGTAGTATTCCAGAGTTATTATCCAATTCAACAACATAGTCCTGAGTGGAACTGACAAATGGCAAATTTCCAACAAATGCTTGTGTTGTTTGACTTTTGTATTACCTGGTATTATAAACAAAAATACCATCCACCATTCCTATTATAATCATTCATCAATTGCAATTCATATGTTGGCTTCTAATACAAGACTTAGCAAAAGCAAATAAAAGCATTTTATGATAATTATTTATATAAAATTTATCATAAATAGTATTATGCAAAATATATAATATACACATACACATTTTCACTGCTTTAATGTACTCCATTGTGTGGCACAAATTTTCCATTACTTAGTCAGCCAATAACTGAGTTATTTTTAGGTTGTTTTTAAAAATGTTGGTATGAGTATTTCTATGTTTTTCTTTTAGTTCATATGAGCAATAAGTCACCTGGTCAAAAGGATGTGCCTGACACTTGCACTTAGTTCTAGCCCACACTTACAAACTCCTGATCCTGGGATGTCCTGCCCAAATGGCCTCTAGCCCCATTCCAGATTGTACAGTGTCTTCTCCAGGGTCTATCCAGGATTGAACTGTGCCAGCAGTGAACCATGTCATCACTGGTTCACCTCTAAGGCTGACATCAAGGCAAGGGCAAGTATTTGTGGGGTCTGATGGTGGAGCTGGGATATGCAGGCTGTGATGCCCAGGCGTATGTGTGCCAGTCTCCTAAGAGTATAGGACAGGGCAGACGGCTATGAAGGAATGGATGAGAAGCCAAGAAGCCTAGAATTCAAATTTGAGCCTGGCCTTCCGGATTGTCATGAAGATACATTATCGAGCTCAGAGGATGTATTTCATAGTCCTGGCATATCTGTTAAATACTTATCACGACTTATGAGGCTGGGGCTGGTGGATTGAGAATGAGGCTAGAGTCAGTCTGCACATTTTAGTGAGATCCTATTTCGACGTGAAAAGTAAAAATGGGGCTGGGGATGCATCTCAATGGTAAAGCAATTCCCTAGCAGGCGCAAGGCCCTTAGTTAAACTTCTCAGTACCGCATAAATAAATAAATATTTATCACATGATCGATTAGCCTCAATTTGTTCTCTTGCTATGGGTTCTATAGGCTTACTATTGGAGGTATTGAAATACTTTATAATATTTGTTTTTTTGGTACTTTTTTTTTTTTTTTTTTTGCAGTACTGAGGGTTGAACCCAAGGCCTTGCGCTTGCATGCTCTGCAAGTGCTGGACCACTGAGCTGCACCTATAGCCCATTTTTCTTATTTTTCACTTTTTCAGATAGGGTTTCACTAAATTACACAGACTGCCCCTGATCTCAAACACGCGATCCTCCTGCCTCTGCCTCTGGAGTGGCTAGGATTACAGGTGTGTGTCACCACATTCAGCTATTTTACAATATTTCTTAAAAAGAAATATTTATGTATTCAGCTGGGCACGGTGGAGCATGCCTGTAATCCTGCGACTTGGAAGGAGAAGGCAGGAGGATCACAAGTTCGAGACCAGAGGCAGTCTGTGTAATTTAGTGAGACCCTGTCCCAAAAAGTAAAAAAGTGGGCTGAGGGTGCAGCTCAGTGGCCCAGCACTTGCAGAGCATGCAAGCGCGAGGCCCTGAGTTCTACCCCCAGTACTGGAAAAAACAAAACACCTAAGTATTCAATGATATATACTCTAGGCAATACTTGAAATTATAATAGCAAAAAGAAATCCAATATCACTAAATTGATAATTTTTAGTGATATAGTTAGCTAAAAAAAAAGCTACTGATGCAATCCTACTTAAAACGTATCCTTATCTGAACTGAGAAATAAAGCTGGGATAAGATCACTGCATGGCGAATGACTAAAAAAAAAAAAAAGGCATTAAAAAACAAGGGTGAGGAAATCGAGGCGATATTGAAAGAAAATATTTTGAGAACTCTTACTGTAAAGCATTACTGGAAAATGGCATAGGTGGAATGGAATTGTTTCGAGGGTCAAAGATTATCTCTCATTTTCTAAAGGTAGGGATTATTTACTTTTGTATCACCATGGGGGCAAACTAGTAGAGAAAAATTAAAGATGGTATAGAGAAAGTAGAAAGGAGATGGGCAGCAAAGAAAAAATATGAATAATTTTATTTGAAATACAAATAACAAGACCTACAATGATGAATTTTTTCCTTTATGTTTTGATTTTTGTTTGCTATGCCTTTCTGGAGGTGATTTTACCTTCAGATCCCATAATTCTGAATGTTTGGGATTCTTTTATTAATTTAAATACTCACAGGTGTCTCAAAACCACAAGTTTAAGAGAATTTGGAAGGAAACTGTTACATGTGATAGCATAAAGTTTACATTGAGAACCAAATCTTTGAAAATCCAAGATATGGCCTAAAAATGGGAAATTAAGTAAAAATTTACTTAGGATTCTATGATAAAATAAAATATTGAACTTCAAAGATGTGTATAGATAAGCATTATGTATACCTTCTCTATCATAGTTACAATTTCTATAAATACCCTATCACAAAGTAAAATTACATATTTGAAATACATGATGAGATTTTTTATTAAAGAGCAAAATATTCTAAACTTAAAGACAGACATCACTGTCTGCAGGGAATACTGTCCCATGAACATAGCTTGTTGTTGTTGTTGGGTGCCTGGGAGTCGGGTCTGACTAATAATGGCCTTCATAGCATTTTTCAATGGCTGAGTATTTTGGGATTACTGTGGGAGTGGATTGCCACATCCTTCTCCCATTTTTGTGGTGCTGGGGATGGAACCTAAGGCATCAGAGAGCGCAGAGCAGCGCTCTAGCAACTGAGCTGAAACCCAGCCCTTGAACATCGCTTAGCAGAGGAAAAAACAATACTATATTTAAAAATTCTTACTTTCAAACATTTTTCTTACTTGATCCATTGTTGTCTTTATTTAACAAACAATCTGCAGTATAAAAACCTGTGGGCTTGTTATACAATGTGCCAGACACAGATTGTTTTGTAATACAATAATGATTATAATATTATTATAATATTAAGCTCTTTCTATTACACCAATCTGAAAGGAAACAGCTCAGTACAGATGGTGCGTGGGCCATATTAGAAGAAATTGTCACCTGATACATTTCAGATAATGAAGATAGCTGAATTTATTAAATGAAACAAAATAAATTAGCCAGGTATAGATGCAAAATATGCTTATGATTTAAAACATATGAACTTTTAAATTATTTTTTCCAATATGTATGACCGATATTTTTACTTTCCTAGGCTTTCAATACAACTGAACCATTTAATGAGGCAAAATAGGATTTTATAAGACAATCTTAAGAATGGAGGAAATCCAAGGGATTTACTCAATCATTCAAGGTAAATATAATCCATGCTTAATGTTTACAATGTGGAAGTATCTAATTGGTTCTATAATTTACCCTCAGTTCATCTTTCCATTGCCGTCTCCCACATGATATTATTAATGTTTTCAGAGGAAAATCCAAAGGAAGATTGCAAGGAAAATGTCCTGGGGGCACCGATAAAGTGGGCTCCTTATTAGTATACTTGAAAGATAATGCTAATCACTATGATTGCTAATAAATGGCTGCTTTCCTGTCGGTTTTATGGTGTATTGCTAATATCCAATATTACGCACAGAAATCTAATCTAGATTGCATACATGTAGGTAATTGTGGCTACTCGTTTGACTTCAGCACTCAGCCGGATTCTTGGCACAGAACTGGTGGTCAAGCTTTTTAAGCAAACAAGTTGCAGTAGCAACTGATGCTGAATAGGCACTGACTGAGTCTCTACAAGTCTGTGAATATCTTTCCATTGTTGTTAGGTGCCGTCAAGTCAATGTCCGACTCATAGCAACCCTATGTACAATAGGTGAAACACTATTGATAATGCTTCTCTGCATTCACAGGGTTTTCAATGACTGGTTGTTTTTTGGGAGTGGGTTGCTGGGTCCTTCTCCCATCCTTTTATTAGAATTTAAATTTCAGAATCTCTCCTTGTAGTTCTCTTTCCTTTCCAAAGAGGATCTTGGAGAATTCAGCTGAATTCTTCCTTGATCAACTAAATCAAGGCAAGCTACACTGACATGAATACAAAATATCTGATATTTCCATTAATTGCCTGTACAGATTTTAACTGACAAATTCCTATCAATGTTAAAACTTCAGAAAGTTAAACGCACTCATAAAAGAACTATGGCCTATTAGAAAAAAATGAAATTGAGATCCTCAAAGGAATTTGTTTCCATCTCTTTGTTTCTGCATGATGTCACGATTCTTATTAAACCAATAATGAAACAAAGGGAAGCAGGTGTCCTTTCATTGGCATGAGGCACGATGCTGTAGTGGTGGGAACATGCGTTTATTGCTGTACTGAGCACAGTCTGCTGGCTTACTTTTCCTTCTCTGTAGAATACAGTAGAACCGGCCTTAGAGCTTTTGTATTGGTATCAGATAATCACTTTACATGGTGTCTGAGACATCACAGCTATTCAATAAATGATATTCACTATAGTTCTTGGTACCATTGTTAATTAAGAAGAAAAAATGAAATTAGAATGTAGAATGATAATGGGATGATTAAATTTCTGGGAAAAAGATTTGTCATGTCAGACTAAGGAAAATCTCAATAACAAAGCCTGAACCGGTTATTATTGTTTCCATAAAGAAAAAGAAAAAAGAGTGTGAAATCCCACCAAAAAGGCACCTTCCAACCTTTTGCTATTTGCTAGGGAATCATGTGGATTCTTTTACAACTGGTCTCCTGCGAACCGGATAGGCGACTGTACAATGCAGAACATGTTGATTTGAGTCAATTTCTAGGAAGTAAGTAGCAAATATCCTCCGAGCTTATACTTCCATCCTGAATGGTGTTCCACAGGCAAAATCCCGATGGTAGTAGTAAAGTGTAGCCAAGGTGTTTGAACAACAGTCAGGGCTTATCTTTGGTTGAGTGTTTTGCTCAGTTGGTAGAATGATGCTCTGCATGCTCTGAGGCCCTGGGTTCGATCCCCAGCATGGCTAAAACAAGAGAAAGACTTGGGAGCACAGTCCCAAAACAATCCCAAAACAATCAGCCATTGAAAACCCTTATGAACAGTGCTGTTGTTGTTGTTAGGTGCAGTCAAGTCAGTATCCAACTCATAGCAACCCTGTATACAACAGGTGAAACACCTATTGTCAGTGCTTCTCTGCTGTTCATAGGGTTTTCAGTGGCAGATTGATTTTTGGGAGTGGGTTGCTGGGTCTCTCTCCCAAGCCTACAGCACCTGGTGTTCCCAGGTGGTCTCCCATCCAAGTACTAACCAGGCCTGACCCTGCTTAGCTTCTGAGATCTGATGGGATCAGATACCACAGGGCTATGGCTGTAGGCTATGAATAGCAGAGAAGCACTAATGTAGTGCCCAGCATGGCACAGTGTCAGGGAGTGTTTCATTCTGAGGCACACAGGATCACTATGAATCAGACCTGTTCTGCACCTAACAACAACAACCTCTTTGCTTGAGAGTCTGGAATAAAAGGGGTTTTGGCACCCAATAAAATGATGGTGAAGGCATTTGTCACCAATCTTTTTATCACCAATATTTTTATCACTCCTTAGTGATTCATATCCTGTCTCCCTGAATTCACATTCATGAAACCTCCAGGAGATCCTAATGTTTAAAAGGAAGACAGAAGGTCATTTGTGTTTTCTCAACACTGCAAAATTGTACTGATGATATTTATTTTAAACACCACGTATTTTTCCCTTAGCGGAAAAGTCTGCTATTATTACAGCTGAGAGCAATAACTTCCAAACTAGGAAACATTTTCAAATCAAAAACTTGTGATGATCATGGGACCTGGATGCCTGGCCATGCTATGTGATTTGATTATTTTACAGGCATAGGCATCCCTAAAGGGTTGAATGTACAGGAAGGCAAATTTAGTCAGTCTTCAGCTCTCCTTACGTGAGTATCAAAATGGCCAAATCTTGTGAGTGTTTGAACACAGTATTTATTTTAGTAGCTTGGAGATGTTCCACTTCAGTTTATCTGAACATTAGCTAATATCCCAACAAAAGCTCAAGAGAAAGACCCTTTGGGATGTGTTGTCTTTTCTCCCCTACTTTTTACTTTGAAAAGTGTCAAACACAAAAAAAAATAGCAAGAACAGTACAAGAAACACCTAGGAACTGAGATTTAGCAATTGCTAACGTTTTACCACATTTTTCTCTCTCGCTTCCTTTTACATATAAAGTCATCCCTTGGTATTTGTGGGGGATTGGTTGTAGGATCCTCCTCCCCAGATAGCAAAACCTGCAGATGTTCAAGTCTGTTATAAAATGCTATAGTATTTGCATATGGCCTAGACATATATTCCTTTATCCTTTAGGTCATGTCTAGATTATGTATGTTGTTGTTATTGTTGTTGTTGTTGTTGTTGTTAGGCACCGTTGAGTACTATCAGCCTCACAGCGACCCTCATAAGGTTTTCAATGACTGATTGTTTTCAGGATTGCCTTGGGAGTGGATTGCCACATCCTTCTCCCACTTTTGCAGCACTGGGAATCAAACCCAGGGACCCCAGAGACTGCAGAGCAATGCTCTACAAAATGAGCTAAATCCCAGACCCTAGATTATGTATAATACCTAACAAAATGTAAATGCTATGTAAATCATTGTTATACAATATTGTTCAAGGAATAATGAGAAGAAAATATCTGTCCATGCAGAGTCACATTTTTTTTTCAAATATTGTATTCTATTGTGTGTGGGGTAATTGGAAGCTGAACCCAGGGCCTCGTTACCACTGGGACACACCCTCAGCCCATGTTTATTTATTTATTTATTTTTTGAGTCAGGGTCTTGTTAAATTGTGCGGGTTGCCTTCAGCCTCTAACTCACTATCCTCCTGCCTCAGGCTCCTGAGTTGCTGGGATTAGAGGCATGTGCCAGATGGTGCCAGCTTTTGGTTGTTTGTTTGTTTTTAATACTTTAAGTCTACAATTGAATCGGTGGCTACAGAATCCATAGATTTGTAGGGCTAACCATATACATGGCTGTGTGTGTACTACTACACACATATATACCTTCGCTTATTCTGAATTACTTGAGTCATTTGTAGAACTTACAACTATGAGTCCATAAATATTTGAGCAATACCTCCTATGAAGGATATATCCCACATCCTATCAATAACATAATGATTCGATGTGATTATTAATACAGAATCCACATTTGCATTTTACCAATCAACTCAGTCATGTCCTAGAAAACTGGGATATTTTATTTTGTTTTACTTCATTTGTGTATCCTGAATCTGATTGAAGGTCCTTTCCTAGAACATTTCCCCAGGCTCTTTTGTCTTTTATGACATTAGCACCTTTTTTTGTGTGTGTGTGTGGTACTGGGGGTTGAACTGAGGGTTTCACATTTGCATGCTTTGCAAGTGCTGAATCACTGAGCTGCACCCTCAGCCCATTTTCTTTTTTGTTTGTTTACTTTTTTGAGACAGGGTCTCACCAGATTACGCAGACTGCCTCTGGTCTTGAATTTGCACTCCTCCTGCCTCTGCCTCCCAAGCCTCTGGGATTACAGGCATGCGCCACCACACCCTAGCACTTTTTAAAGAGCCCAGAAGGTAATCATTTTGCATAATGTTCCTCTACTTGGAATTGTGCATCTGCTCACACTTAGATTCAAGTTATATATCTTTGGCAAGTATACAGCAGAGGTTGATACTGTGGAGCACTGTCTTGGGTCTATCTGAATTTAATCGTTCGGTCTCACTTTTTTTGCTCACTTTTTCCCACTCATTACCTAAAAACAGTATAGTATGTGAGGGGGCAAGCAAGTACTTAGTTTAGTTTCTTACAAGTGTAATGTCCTGACCACTGGTTTATAATACCTCTGGGCACTGGAGGATCTATTTCACTGACAAATCATTATAACCTTTCTGGGGGAGTGGACACAGAGAGACAAGTTAAGACAGGTAGGGCACTGGGCATGGTGGTGCACATTTGTAATCCCAGCACTTGGGAGGAGGAAGCAGGAAGACTGATGTGAGTTTGAGGACAGCCTGGTCTACACAGTGAGTTCCAGGACACCCTGGGAGACACAGAGAGATCTCAAAAACAAAAACAAAACAAACAAAAGAAGAAGACAGGAAGGGCTTGGGTACTCAGTGTCTGTCCATTTTAAATGAACATCTGTCATCCTTCATAAATGAAGATTCCTTATCCTTAGAATCATTTTGTGATGGAATCTTAGTGGAATTCCTCTTTTTATACTGGCTGGGTGGCTGGAAGCATGCACTGCCAGACCAGGCTAGCAATGGGAGCATCATATCTCGAAGGCACCCAAATATGGGGAGCAGGTGTTTCAGGGAGCTGGAGAAAGAACAGAAATACTTTTCCAAACACAAGTGGTTCGTGCACTGGAGCCTGGCAAATGTGTAGAGACCTCCATGGTAGATGATTTAAAATAAAACGAAGTCATGTCAAGAGACTCAGCACTTATATTCTCCGTAAGTCTTTCAAGGAAATAAAACCTTTACTCATTTGGAATAGCTTAGCTCAAGTAGTGCCAAGGTTGAAAATGTTCGAGAATACATCCCAATTATTCGTTGCTTCCAAGATCTTAACTATATTATTATGAAACAGGACTTTTAAAAACATAAATGATAACTACTATGCAAATCTAGAAATGAGGAAAGACTGCTTTCTCTGAAATATTAAGAGTGGAACATGTGCTGTACTTAACAGTTAAAAATGAAAATCACCCCATAGTGCACCACCATGATATTTCTTAATATAATGTCATGTAACCATACTTGAAATCCAGTGGAGACTCAAAAAAAGAAGAGAAATCACAACCAATATGTCAGCAAATATTCATTATGTAGGGAAAAATTGGGAGGAAATTGGGAAAAACTCCCAAACTGGGAAAACAGCTTTTGAATATCTGGTTTTGTAAATCTGAAATCTAGGGAAAATGAAAGTAAGTTGCTTGCACATTTGTACAAAACCCTTCCTGATTGGACAATTGGACTGAAAGCTGATTGGCTCAGGCCATTCCGTGGGCGAACTATATAAAGAGGTACACTGTGGCAGCTCGACCCTTTTAGGCCTTTTAGGCCCTGCTTCGCCTTTTGCCCACACCATTGGCTAGGCAAGACCTTCTTGCAGTTCCTGCCAGGACCACCAATGAGGAAACACCTCTCCCGCTGCTCTCCCGTTGCAATCATCAACAAGGAAAGAACTTGCTCTCTGTCTGATCACCGACGAAGCAACAGCTGTCTCCTCGTGACCACCTAGACAACCAACACAGGTGTTTTCCCCTGGAAGGCAAAAGCACCTGAGGCTTTTCCTCTCTCCCGTCTCCTCCAGGGTCCCGAGGGCTGCAAGAGTCTGTGCCCCTCACCCGAGGGTCCCAAGTGATCTGTGTTTAGTATCTGTGTGCCCGGCGGCGCCGCCTGTCCGAACCTCCAGGCTGGACCGGAGGCACGTGCCCCACATAGAGTTGGTGCCCAAACGTGGGGCCCAACACATTAAATATTTAAGAACTGTAAACAAATTAAAGTGAATTTGTTTCCAAATATGAAGGTCTGTAACTTAGTAGGAAGCATGTAAAAAGTCATGGAAATGGTGAGACTTCATGCAACATTAATTAACCAACCCACATACACACTGGAGACTGTAGAATGGAGTCTGGGCTTCTATGCCTGAAGAGCAATACAATAAGCCAGCAAGACCAGAGGGGAAACCAGTGGGACACAGAGGGGTAGAGATGTCACTTAATCCTGATATAAAATATGATGAAGATAGAATTATGTTGGGCAAGTCAGGTACAAAGAGGCTGTTGGTTTGTTGATTTGTTTACAGCAGTTCTTGGGGTTGAACCCTGGGCCTCACACATGCTTTGTAAGTGCTCTACTGCTGGGCTGCAACCCCAGGCCATGTTTTATTTTTTATCTTGAGACAGGGTCTCATTAAGTTACATAGGCTGTCTCTGGCCTCAAACCCGCAATCCTCCTGCCTCTGCCTCCCAAGTTGCCACACCTGGCTCAAAAGGCTATTTTAATGTGCTGCATTTGTACAGATATCTGGGTTTGGGTACACAAAGCAAAGAGAAGAATGATATGGAACCTAAGAATCCAGCATGAAGCAATTTCTCTGGCTAAAAGTCACACTGTCCATACCTCCTCTGCTGAGCAAATATTCTCCTCAGGACAGACATACCAGGAAACAATTATAAACAAAAGAATATTAACAATCCTGAAAGCAGTATACAGGAACATAGTTTTACAGTTCATTTTGATCCTTTGTAGAGACAGCTGGATGAAACACACTTTTATGAGGAGAGCATATTCTTAGCATAGAAAACACTGGCAGCGTCATGGAAATACAGTGTGGTCTTATTAGTAAAACAAATCATGCCAAGGGAATTCAGCACCACTGTTTATACCTCTAGGATACAACTTTTGCAAATGGGCAAATACTGAGGCATTAAAGATGTCTATAGAGTGTTCATAGTGATACAGATCTTTTCCAATTAAAAACCTTAATGTTTCTGTTTGGAGAACTAACTTTAGCCACTGCTGAATGTCCTGTGTCAGTAGGTCAAGTGGGGCAAATAATAGCAATCAGATTCCAGAATATGGTGAAGCCCAAATTAAGAGAGAAAATAATTATGAGGCACTGGGTTATGCCATGCATCAGCAAACGGGTCAAATCCAATCTACTATCTATTTTTGTAAATAAAGCTTTATTGGCACATGGTCACAACCATTTGTTTACATATTGTTTATGGCTGCTTTTCTGGGCCATAGTAGAGCTGAGAAACGGTTACAGAGTCCACAATGACCCATGAAGCCTAACATGATTATCACTACACTAAAGATTAGGCAACCTACTCCCCCAAATCAATCTGCCATTAAAAACCCTATGAATAGCAGAGAAACACTGACAATAGTGTTTCACTTGTTGTATGTAGGGTCGCTATGAGTTGGGTACCAACTCAATAGCGTGCCAGCCAGCCATGGTGGTACACACTTGTAACTGACTTGCTGAAGACGATGAGGCAGGAGGATTGTGAGTCCAAAGCCAGCCTGGGCTACATCTTTTTTTTTTTAATGGGAGAAGGATGTGGCAGTCCACTCCAGAAGCAATCCTGAAAAAATCAGCCATTGAAAATCCCATGAGGGCTTCTTCTATGAGTCAGACACAATTCAACAGCACCTACCACCAACAACAGCAACAGAGATTGCCAATTCCTTCTGTCTATTTTAAATGGCAGAGCCTCAATATCTCTTTCTGTAAAATAGATGTATTAGTTTCCTATTGTCACTGTAATAAATTAGCACAAATGGAGTGACTTAAAACAACCCAAATTTATGATGCTGCAATTCCAGATTCCTGATGTCCTAAAATCAAGGTGTCTGCAGTGCTGGTTCTTTCTAGAGGCCCCAAGAGAGAATCCATTTCCTTACCACTTTCAGCTTCTTGAACCACCTGCCTTGCTTGGTTTGTGGCCCCATCTCTGCCTTCAGAGCCAGCTCTTTGATTGTTCTGTGTCCCCTCTGTTATCAAGAACGTTTTGCTTTCTGCTTTCATAGTTAGCATCGCATTCTCTGCCCCTGACTCTCTTGCTTCTCTCTGAAGAATCTCTGCATTGCATCATGCAGACAATCTAGAATCATTTCCACCTCTCCCAGTCCTTACCTCAACCACAACTGAAAAATTGTTCTTGCCATATAACTTAACATATCCACAGGTCCCAGGAATGAGGATAGGGCTGTCTTTGGGGGGAGGTCATAGGATATACTAAAATGGTTCAGATAACATATTTCCCAAAGAAAGTAGAGGATTTTGAAGAATTAAACCAGAGATGCCTATTTGCAGTATAATGCAGACTCTATATCATTCACCAAACCATCTCCACATTTCTTAATTCCACTCTCTCCAACCCTTCCTTCAGAATATGTAACTTCTTTTCATCACTCTTCACCCCTATCTCAGAAGACAATTAAGTAATGTTTGATTCCTGCATTTGAAACTTCACATTCTTTCACTCAGAACCACAAATGTTTTAGTAAAAATTTAAATCTACAAACAGAACCACAAATATTTTATTAAAACTTTAAATCTATAATGTACTGAAAAGTTTCATCAACCAAAAAATATATATATATATGTATCATTCTACTGACTTATCTCCCTAATTTAAAGGAGACAAGACCTGTAGTCATCTGTAACTATAAAATGGAAGAGGTACAATAATTGCCATCCAACAGGTAGGAGTCAAGTTGCAGAGGTGTTTGGATGGTGGAGAAGTTAGACTTAGGAAGGAAGAAGGGAGGAAAGGCTTTAAGCAATGGCTTCGTTGGTGAAGCCATCAAAGGAAAAACATAAGAGACTTGTGCACTGGGATGCAGCCCGAGTCCCCAGGGAGAAGAGCTAGTCCTACAAGTCAGATGGGTCACAGGTTATGTGAAGGGGGTGGTAAACAGAATGCAGAAAATCTCAAATGCTAGACCAGACAACTTAGACAACTTGTCGATGCTACAGCTCTTGGTCTGAGTAGCTCTTGGTCAGTGCAGCTGAAGAGCTGCACTGGTGGAATGTTAGTTTGGTTGAACTTCAGAGGGAAAAGGAAGGTGAGATGACACATAAAGGGAACACCTTTCCCCTCCATCCACCTCCCACTTCCATCTCATCCTCAATACTGGAGACTGCAGAGTCCTTTCCTGTCTTCTTTCCCTTCCTCTTTTCATAATTTCCCTTTCAATGTTTATTGCTGTAGCAATGAATGCACAGCCTCTTGGCTCTGTAGTAAAGAAGGAGGAAGAGGACCAGGAGAAGAAATGAAAGAAAGAAAGAAAGAAAGGAAGAAGAAAAGAAAGAGAAAAGAACAGAAAAAGGAAAAGAGAAAAAAGAAAAGAAAAATATCCTGGCTTCATGGTGCTTACCTCCTACTGGGGAAAAGAGAGACATTAAACTATTAAGACTTCATATGATAATATTTGTATGGAAAAAAATAAAGTAACCAAAAATGTGTGTGTGTGTGTGTGTGTGTGTGTGTGTGTGTGTGTGTGTCCCCACCTGTGCATGCATGAGCCCAAATTAACAGGATGTGGCCAGGGGGAGAGCTCCCTGTGGGTGGAGACCTGAATATGAGGGAGAGAGAGAGAGAGAGAGAGAGAGAGAGAGAGAGAGAGAGAGCGAGCGAGCGAGCACACTATGGAGCTGTGGGGTGCAGGAAGAAAACTGGTTGGTACTGAGAGCAAAGAGTCAACGAGGGTGTGTATGATTCAATCACAGGTAGAAACTTGTCTGTCCCTGAAAGGACACTGGCTCTCCTCTGATGAGCTAGGGAGCCCCTGGGGCTTGCCACAGAGGATGGATAAGATTTCTGACTTTCTTTTAAAGGAGGTCATTTTGATGGCTATGTTGAGAACAGGATGAAGGGCAACAGTGGAAGAACCAGATACCTCAGCTGGAAGGTGCTATGTTTCACTGCATCCCCCAAATCTATATATTAGAACCTAATACTCAGAATGATTGAATGAAGAGGTGGAGCCTTTAAAAGGTCGTCGTCGTTGTTGTTGTTGTTAGGTGCCGTAGAGTTGTGTCTGACTCATAGTGACCCTCATAGGGTTTTCAATGGCTGATTGTTTTAGGATTGCCTTGGGAGTGGGTTGCCATGTCCTTCTCCCATTTTTGTGGTGCTGGGACTCAAACTCGGGACCTCAGAGACTGCAGAGTGGCACTCTACCAACTGAGCTAAATCTCAGCCCTTAAGAGGTCATTAGCACTCTTATAAAAGGGCTTGAAGGAAGAAGCTGGACACCTTTTGCCCTTCCATCTCTTCTGCCATGTGAGGATATGATGTTCAGCCTTTCTTTGGCCTTCTGCCCTTCCACCACGTGAGGACCCAGCAAGACCCTGAATTCACCAGTGCCTTGATCGTGGGACTTTCCAGCCTCTTGAAATTTCTTGAAAAGACACTTCTGTTCTTAATAAATTACCCAGCCTCTGGGATTTTGTCATGCTAGCGTGAATGCCCTAAGACAGAAGGTTGTGGCAATAATGTACACAAGAGATGGTGGTGGTTAAGATCAGCATGGCAGCATAGGCCCCGTAGGTGACTTGATCCTAAATATGTTTCAAAGGTAGAACTGACAGGGTTTGCATTTTTAATGATGCCTCTGGGACCATACTGTAATGTCTTTTCAACTACACTGTGACTTCCTCGTGGGTGGGGCCCACATCTCATGTGCCTCTAGGGACTTGTCCAGCCTTGGCCCCCAAATGCTATAGAGAGCAGGAGCTCTGGCTGCAACACGTTCTGGATCACTCACTACAAAGTAACTAAACAGCGTCCAGAGACCCACCAGTGCCTTGCAAATATGATTGCAGAACACTTGCCATATGAATCCATGACCAACTATGTGACAAAACATTTTCTGGGACAATGCCCAATCTTTATCCCTTGCCAAAAGCCCTACACCGCATCACTTTATGGCTGTAACTCCAGCTATATCCAAATATTCCAATACTATATTATTAAGCACTGAGCAATTTTTTGATTCTTCAAACTTTACTTAACATGCTCTTTTGGTTTGAACACAAATAAACAAAATCCCAAAGAGAAAGATGTAACTTGGACAATCCATGCAAATAGAACTAAGAGTAAAAGCACATTGGATTATTGGCTTGGGTTCTTTCAAATGAAAGAGGGAAAACATGACTGCTTTCTTCTGAGGATAATGTCTCAGAGATTTACAAATGGTTGAGAGATCTGATAACTGCCTGCTCAGTCCCTGAGAAAAAAATTAACCAGCAAAGAGATTTCTTCAGCATGGGGATGTCAGGCAATGTGGTATTTGGCACCAGTAACTACTCAACTATGTGTCAGTACTCCGGTTTAGCTCCTTGCATACCAGAGGTTTTAATTTCTTGCTACAGTAACTATTTGGATCACCAGTTTCTCAAGTAAAGGAACGCCAGAGTTGATGAGTTAAGAACATTAGGTCAGGGTTCCCCCTTGCACCTGCTAAGATACGGCACATGTGGTTTTCATTTGGAAACAAACCTCCTTGTTTTACAGTTTTGTGCCTTCATCCCATTAGCTGAGAAATGGGAACCAGGTGAGGGGTCTGATTTTTTTCCATCTCCATAGATAGGACAGCCACTGCAGTGAGCAGAGAATAATGAGGGGTAAGAATGGATAAACCTGGCATTCATCTTCCAAATTTCTGTTCTTTTGAATAGAAATCAGGGTCATCAGATACCATGCCTCATCCAACACCAGTCCAGCCCGTAGGCATGAGGAAGTCTAAAGCCAAGAGAGAAAGAATAAGGAGAAAAGCAGTTCAGATCTTTCAGGAAATGCATTTTCAATGTACAGCACAGAAATGCCAATGAAACATGGTGGCCAGCTTATTTACAAAGAGCATAAGATAAAGCAATAAAAAAGAAAGAATGTGATTTTATAAAAGTAGGATGAAAGTCAAGGTAAATGGGAGAGGAGGTGACGGTAATAAAGGATACTTGGTTGTGGGACAGCTGGAGATACTTATAGGACAAATCCCTACCCCACCCTTGGCTGCTTGTACATTTCCACAGTGGCCAAAGCCAAGTCTCCCATGAAAACCTGGCTTCATAAGCCACGAAATGATTTCGGGTGTCCTCATGGGCCAGATTCAGTGAGTGTTCCCCACACCAGACCAAAATGACAAAACATCCTTGGGCACTCTACCTTACTTTCCTGGCCTCTGCAGAACTTTCAACACAGGTGCTTAACAACCACTTGTTGAGGGTAAATATTTTAATAAGTAGAGGTAAATATTTTAATGCACTATCTTCAAAGGCAAGGTAGATATTTTTACACCCTTGGATTTGCCAGGTTGAGGAAAGTCCTGGATCAGCCCTTCCTTCTTATGACTATTTAATCTTTACGATGATGTTGTGTGACGCTCCATTGTCAGATTAGCCTTCCAGGGCTCTTCTGTTAATTCAAAAGAGCTTTCTTGTATCTCTTATATTTCAAAAAGCTGTCACATCATATGGTTGTGAAAGCTGGACATTGAATAAGGGAGACAGGGGAAGAATTGATGCTTCTGGATTATGGTGCTGGAGACAAATACTGAATATACCATGGACTGCCAAAAGAACCAACAGATCTGTCCTAGAGTTGTAACCAGTGTGCTCATTGGAAGCAAGGATGGCTAGACTGCACTTTAGGTATTCTGGACATGTAGTCAGGAGGAACCAATCCCTGGAGAAGACATCATGTTTGGGAGAGTGGCAGGTCAAAGAAAAAAGTAAGACCCTCAACTAGATGGATTGACAACAGTAACTGCAACAATCAGCTTAAACATAAAAAAAAAAAAATCATGTGCCTGGGTAGAATCAAGGAACATTTCGTTCTGTTGTACACAGGGTCACTATGAGTCAGACTCGACTTGAGGACACCTAACAACAAGCACCACCACCAGCCTGGAAAATACAGAGATCCATTATCCTGTCTTCGATATATTTGTGCAGCAAAAAGCCAAATCCATCTTGCTGTACAAGCTAGGATGTCATATGCATGTAATGTGTGGGTCCCCAGTACATTCAGCTAAAATACAATAAATATGCTTTAGATATTTGTCTATATTTCAAACAACTTTATACTTTCTGTGCTGAAAATGCAAGGAACCACTAGCGAGATGTGTGCACAGAGAGAATTACATATCCAGATAATCTAGACAATCTTTTTTTTTTTTTTTTTTTTTGCGGTACTGGGGGTTGAACCCAGGGCCTCGTGCCTGCATGCTTTGCAAGTGCTGGACCACTGAGCTGGGCCCCCAGCCCATTTGTTTTTACTTTTTGAGACAGGGTCTTGCTAAGTTATGCAGACTGCCTATGGTCTCGAACTTGCAATCCTCCCGCTTTCACCTCCACGCCACTGGGATTACAGGTGTGGGCTACCGTACCCGGCTAATCTAGACAATCTTGATGTCACTTTTTTAATGTAGCAAAATATTAAATAACAAAATCTTTGTCATAGTGCTGAATGTATACACTAAAGGGGAGTCCACCCTTGGAACACTGCTAGTAGTAAAGAATACTAACCATGATTCAAATCACGCATGCACTAGTCTTTGTGATCTGACAATAGGAAAAATATGTGAAGAAGATTATTGGCTGATTTTACTTTTAAGAATGAATTCTTAAAGATCTGTAGGCTATCAGGCAACATATCACTTATCGGCAGAAGATGCAAATTATTCCTGTAAATGGACCCGTTTTAAGAAAATTGCTCATCAGAAGCCATGGAGTGGGGATAGGATGGCTAATAAATGAGCAAGGAGGGTGAGGATCTGTCCAGTTCCAGTGAGCAGAGGGTGTAAGGTACCATGGCATAATGCTTCTAAAAGCATCAGCCTAGATTTACAGAACTGATTTCATTTAATCAATTACAATCAGTTAAGAACTGACGACGTATCAAATATTGATCTATTGCAGACATTTGTGGTATTGAGAGAGGAGTTCAAATATAAGAGAGAAACTTGGTTAGCATCTTCTCTTCTTAGTGGAAGAAATGTTTCCAATTCAGGGTATTATTTGAAAATATTGGTAAGCTATCTCATGAAAACAAGTTGTACTGCCTGATTCTCCTGCAAATTGTAGTGTGACCTAGAAAAGTCCTATGACCAATAACTCTCCCTTTGCCGTCTCTTTCTTCTCCTTCTTTTGTAAGAATTCAGCATTATTTTTACTGAAGTAGCATATCAGAAAGGAAGCTGTATCTTAAGTGATTTACAGAATATGGAATATTACTATAAATGTAACAAACATCTCTGAGACTGCCTGGCAAAACTTCTCAAACTTAACATGCCCATGACGGAATCCATTTTCTCCACCCTCAAGCTGTCTATTCCCCCTCGCATTTTTCATCTTGGTAAAATGCTGTGCTGTCTGCCTATCTTTTAAATCATACATCTCTAGCCGGGCATGGTGGCATACATCTGTAATCCCAGGGATTTGGGAGGCAGAAGCAGGAGGATTGCAGTTTTGAGGCCTATGTGACTTATTGAGCCCCTGTCTCAAGACAAAAAAAAAAAAAAATTAAAAAGGGGCCTGGGAGTGCGGCTCAGTGGTGGAGCAATCGCAAGGTATGTGCAATCCCCAGGGTTCAGCTCCCTAGCACTGCAAAGGGATTATAATAGTTGAGAGAGAGAGAGATCCTCTGGCCCTAGTAAACTCATACTCTTGTGTGAACTTAAATAAATACATCAATGTAAGTAGCCTCTTACTTTAAAATTATCAATACATATCTACGGATTTTGTGTCAAAACATATTATGTTGGGAAAAAGCTAGTCAATTAGGTGTTTATGAAAACTCAGTGCAATGCTCCTTCAAATTACAAAGAACTGTAAGAATGCAAAATCAGAGGAGAGGGCAGCCCTGAACTCTGAGCACCACAATTCTTTGAAGTCATTTAAACCAGATGAAAATTAACTACCTATATATTTTTTTAACTTGTCTATCCTGGGACTGGGCTGGGATTTGGCTCAGTTGGTAGAGCACAGCTCTGCAGGCTCTGAGGTCCCGGGTTTGATTCCTAGCACCACAAAAATGGGAGAAGGACATGGCAACCCACTCCCAAGGCAATCCCGAAGCACTCAGCCATTGAAAAACCTATGAGGGTCGCTATGAGTCGGATACCGACTCGACGGCACCTAACAACAACATCCTATGAGGGGGCTGGGATTTGGCTCAGTTGGTAGAGCACAGCTCTGCAGGCTCTGAGGTCCCGGGTTTGATTCCTAGCACCGCAAAAATGGGAGAAGGACATGGCAACCCACTCCCAAGGCAATCCCGAAACAGTCAGCCATTGAAAACCCTATGAGGGTCGCTATGAGTTGGACTCGACTCGAGGGCACCTAACCACAACAACAACAATCCTATGAGGGGCCTGGGATTTAGCTCAGTTGGTAGAGCGCTGCTCTGCAGTCTCTGAGGTCCCGCGTTCAATCCCCAGCACCGCAAAAATGGGAGGAGGTGGCAATCCACTCCTCAGGCAATCCTGAAACAATCAGCCATTGAAAACCCTAGGACGGTCACTATGAGTCGGACATGACTCCACAGCACCCAACAACAACAATCCTATGAAGATGACTGAACTGTTTATGCATAGGAATCTACTTTATACCTAAAATAATCTCTGGGACTGACCAGTGACAGAAATAAAGCATTCGAGGCGTTAAGGCACCACTCAGGACAAGAGACCAGCTACCTCCAAGCCCTGTCCTCCCAGGGCTCTAGTCACTTACACCACACTTCAGACATGTGATTTCACTCACAAGGTATTTTAAGTAGTTTAATATGTTGTGCTGTCCAACGATATAGAGCATTCTGCATTTAAAAATAAATAAATAAAAACACGCAGCCCAGTCCTTGGCAGGATTTAACTCCGATGAAGGGATGAAGCTGAAGAAGTCCAGTATACCCTGAGCTGGACACCACACTGGGGCTTGGGAAATTTTCACAGAATTTGTATCTAATTCTTAGACTAGATATCACCGCATGAAGCTCTGGGTCCCAGTACTTTTCTGGAATAATCTTTCAGAAGCCTATGCTGAACGGCAAGCTTCCCCCTGAATAATCTTAGAAATGAGTTTTTTTTTTTTATCTCAAAGACTTTCCCAATACACAAAGACCAAAATAAGTAGGCCATAGTTTCAATAACAATAGTTTCAATAATTAACACTCAAATAAAAAAATAAGAAGAAGAAGAAGAAGAGCCAGTGCGGGCGGTGCATCCCAGTGGCTCAGGAAGCGGAGGCAGGAGGATCGCAAATTCGAGACCAGAGGCAGTCTGCGTAACTTAGCGAGACCCCGTCTCAAAAAGTAAAAAAAAAAACTGGGCTGAGGGTGCAGCTCAGTGGTCCAGCACTTGCAGAGCATGCAAGTGCAAGGCCCTGGGTTCAACCCCCAGTACCACACACACACAAAAAAAAATAGCATTCCCCCCGAAAATTTAGAGCTGGGAGTCTTTGAATATCAATGACAGAGAGGTCACTGTGATAATTCCTCCTTTTATTCCTGTTGTTGTTGTTGTTAGGTGCCGGCGAGTCGGTATCCAACTCATAGCGACCCTCTGTACAACAGGGGAAACACCACTTTCAGTGCTTCTCTGATGTTCATAGGGTTTTCAATGGCAGATTGATTTTGGGAGGGGGTTGCCACGTCCTTCTCCCAATTTTATTCCTAGAGGAGGGAATTGAGGCCCTGAGAGGCTGAAGGACTTCCCAGAGTCAATAGGTTAATAAGCAGCATAGTAAAGATTTAAATTCGTCAAACTGAAGAGCAGCCTCTCTACTCTCCCAAGAATGCCTTCTTTCTCATCTTTGTCTTGACACTTGTTCTTCCTGGCTTTGCCTAGCCCCACCTTGCTGCTTCCCTGAATGACCTGGACCACAGAAAGAGCAGAAATCCAGGCCACTGTGGGAGAGACAGCATGGACTCCAGGAGGGCCAGTGAAGCCGAGCTCAGAGGCACCAGCCACTAATCCCAGCCACTCAAGAGGCAGAGGCAGGAGGATCTCAAGTTCAAGGTTAGAGGCAAGCTTGCCCAGCTTAGAGAGGTCTTGTCTCAAAATAAAAACTCAAAAAGGGGCTTGTAGGGCAGCTCAGTAGCAGAGCACTTGCAAAGTTTGCCTGAGGCCCTGGGTTCAACTCCCCTGTACTGGAAAAAAAAATAAGTATTGTGAGATGCTAGCCAGCTATTGAGAAAGGAAGCTCAGAATCCAACACCTGCAAGTACATGAGTGTGGCCTTGTTTATATGCACTGCCCAATATAGGCTGGCCAGACCTTTGTGTTCTGGAAAACCTCGAATGCATTTCCCATTGTATAACTTCAGGGTTGGTGGGTTTTTTGTTTCATTTTGTTTTGTTTTTGTTCTTTAGTAAGTGCTCTACCACTGGGCTGTACCCTTTTTATTTTTTACCTTAAGAAATGGTCTTACTAAGTACCCCAGGCTGCCTCTGGCCTCGAAGTTGTGATCTTCCTGCCTCTACCTCCCAAGTCACTAGGATTACAGGCGTGTGCCACTACACCTGGCTGCTATGCACTTTTCCAGTTAAAGTTAGATCATTTTTCAATTAGGAGACTGAGTTGGTTGTTTAATAATAACAATTATTAATGCATCATCATCATCATTATTTGGTGCTAGAGAATGCACCCAGACCCTTGCATATGCCAAGCACACACTCTACCACTGAACTATAGTCCACACTCATAAAATTATATTTTGAAAAATAAAATCCTAACACTCCACTTTTGAATTAGATGTGTCACGTGCTTCAAAATCAGCACCTACTTATTATTATTTAACTTCTGACTGTTATTCTACCAAAACTCCTCTGACTCCATGAAATCTACAAACACATAAACTACTGACAAATTATGAGTATCTGCTCTTAAAAGTTAGAAGTAGAGAGGGCATAGAGGCACATGCTTGTAATCCTAGTTACTTGGGAGGCTGAAGCAGGAGGATCATGAATTTGAGGTCAGAGGCAGCCTATGTAACTTAACAAGACCCTGTCTGAAAACAGGGGTTGGGGTGCACCTCAGTGGTGGAGCACTTGCCTATAAGCATGAGGCCCTGAGTTCAGCCCCCCAGCACTACAAATGGGAAAAAAAGGAGTTATTTTATAAAGACTATGTCTAAAATTGACAATTTAAAATGTATTGCTATGAAAGGTAAATTTATATAGTGGTCTAGGAAACATGACTTTTCATTTAGGTCACTCAATGCTTTTCTAAATTAATTTTGCTTATTTGCAGTTCTAAACTGTTTTAAACATGTATAAAAAGCAAAGTAATAGTTATCAAAACATTGGCTCGATTAGCAGAACTTCACACAATGTTAAATGATGCCAATGTTGTGTTAATAACACCAGGCATTTCAAATAGAAAATGAAGTTTTTTTCAATAAAAGTTTGGTTTCCTTCACCTACTTTATAGGATTAAATTTTGAGAAACTCATTCTGTTAAAGATGAAATACTTTACTGAGAATGCCCACTATAATTCCAATTTAAAATTTAACATAAGTAAAACAAAAATATTCACATGGAAATAGTTGTATATTTTAATATCAAGAATTCAAATTAAAAATAACATTTGTTTAAGTGAATTGACTCCAGATTTAGCAGGTACCTAAGACTGTAGAGAGCATTTGCTCAATTAAAAATATTTTGAATCTTTAGAGAAGAATCAATTGAAAATGTCAATAATTTCCAATTTGTTAACAATAAAATGCAACTTTGGAGACGATTAGAACCTATTGGAAAAACTTGGTAAAATACAAATTAATCAATGTGGCAGAACACACATGTGGAAAAAGCAGAATGAGGCCACTTAGAGACCCAGGGAAAAACATGGAGTCCAGTTGTCTTGAGAACCAGACACTTCCTCCGTTCTGTTTCTGTGAGGATCTCTCACATCTTTCAGTGCCTCCATTTTTACTTGTGCTTACTGGAGCGGACTGGGTCTTTGCAAACCACAGAGCATCACTCATGCTGCCCACTCTTCCAGTAATCCTTCCTTTGGGCTACACCAGCCTTACGTTCTGTGAGGCAGCTCTCTCAGGGCAATGATTCATCACTCACTTGCCGTCCTCCTCTTAATCTCAGAGGCTTTGAGGAAAAAATCACGCTTCAGCCATCTTTAACACAGCGGTCAATACATAGTTGTTGTTGTTGTTGTTAGGTGCCGTCGAGTGGGTGTCCAACTCATAGCGACCCTCACAGGGTTTACAATGGCTGTTTTGGGATTGCCTCGGGACTGGGTTGCCACATCCTTCTCCCATTTTTGCGGTGCTGGGAATTGAACTCAGGACCTCAGAGACTGCAGCGCAGCTCTCTACCAATTGAGCTAAATCCCAGCCCCAATACATAGTAATGCTTAGCAAATACATAGCAAATGAATAAATGAATGTTTATAAAAAACCAAGAATATCTTTTTTATCTATACAATCACAGGACATAATCACAATTTCATGAGGAGTGTCTTACACCCTAGATTTCATGTTATTTCCTTAATGTATTTTCTATTTCATTTTGCTTTTCCTATTACGTTATTTACCATGTTCCAATATCGAAAGCGTTTTTCTCATATTCTCCATCTCCTCAATTAAACTGAGAGTTGCTCTTAAGGTGTTTAACCCCAGCATATGCAGCCACTAAATGTTCATTAAATACTTAAGAATTAATTAATTACTACAGAAATTAAAAAAAAAAAGTAAACCAACACAATGAAGATGCATTGTGGCGAACTGGAAACCACCACAAGAAAGGAAGAAACTCCAGTGACTTAATGATTGATAAACAGTTGGTAAGTTTTAATATCAAAACACACACACACACACACACACACATGCATGAACACATAGGGTCCCAAAAATTAGATACACAGCATGGGATGCAAACCTTCCATTCTGTTGTTTTAAGAATGCATCAGCACTGGCATTCATTTCATTAACACCATCTTTTGAGCAAACATCATGCTACATATTACTACCATAATTCATTGCAACTTTAAAAGGTAATACACAGATAATGTCTTTTAACGTGTATATACATTTTTGGCACCCACCATATATATATATATATATATATATATATATATATATATATATATATATATTTGTGAAAACTCTATGAATAGCAGAGAATATATATATATCTATTTACTCATACTACTTTTTGCATAAATCTACTATTTTTCCAATGATATTCTGAATACTTATGTGAAATGTCATAAATAGTCTTTGGACTATTGAGAATTGCCATACATTCTAGAATCAAATCCACATCCTTGCAACAGTTTTCGAGGGCTGATTTTTGGGAGTTTCTAAAACTGTTGAAAGGGTGAAGAGTAGGTTCAAGAATATATGGTATTTTGACTTGCATTTTCCTACTTGTTTTTGATAACTTTTGACCTTAGAGACACAGCAAGTAATAGATTTATCAAGTGCTATGTACAAACAACAACAAACGTGGCTGCTAAGAATCTGGAAGTCGAGGTTTCAGTTTCAGTGGAGATTAAATGAATTGAAATTATATGATAAATAGAGGTGGTTTTTTGGTCTCCAGTTTGAGCCTGAGCCAAGTTCACAGACATCATCTGCATTATGTCATACTATTCCTCAGTTTTGATCAAGATACAGCATCTTGTAGTTGTTAGATGCCCTCAAGTTAGGTCTGACTCAAAATGACCCTATGTACAACAAACGATACACTCCCTAATACTGTGCCATGCCTGACAGTACTTCCAGTCAGTGCTTCCTTGCTATTCACAGGGTTTTCAATGTCTCATTGTTCAGGGAGTGTGCTGTCAAGTCCTTCTCCTACTTTATGTAGTGCTACAGATCAAGCCTTATGACCTCAGAGAGTGCAGAGCAGCACTCTACCAACCGAGCTAAACCCTAGCCTATGTAGGAATTCACAGAAGCAACTGGCTAATTCATATTTTAAAACACTTTCTCTGAAACAACAACTTGAGGTAAAATATTTTGTGCACTGAACTTATGGAAGGAATCACCAAAACTCTGTATCTCCCTTGATATGCCACATCACCAGGGAAGGTACTAGACTGGAGGGCACTTTGCTAACTCAGTGCATATCAGAAACAATGGGAACTGTCGGGAAAAAAGTCCTGTTGGAACACAAATATAATTAAAAATACACAAAGCAAACCATGAGAAGGCTATAAATTATTTAAGTATCCACCAAGTTTCCTTTTTCAAAATGTATTATTTAAAACAACAAACCACATATTAAAAGTTATAAATTCCATTCTACATGCAATTCTGATTCTGAGACACACTGGTTAACACTTGGATTTGCAGGACGCCATTTGCAGAAGAAAGGAGTAAATACCAAAGGGTACTCTGTGAGTTACATGAAGGCTTGATTCTTTCCTCTAGCATGACCAGCGCATAGAAGCAACCACTAGCAGACTCCCCTTATTATCATATTTAAGGACATGCAATTTGAATTATCGTAGTCTCCCAAATCAGAAAATTGGTTCCATGCAGAAGCCTACAATTACTTGGAAACAGCCAGGGATTAACAATGCACATGTTATTGAGTGTGGCTGCAGCAAAGAGCACTTTTGGCTTCAGTCTATCTATATTTTATCTGCATTCTATCTTGAAAGGAGGATTTTTAAACATGTCATTTTGATCAAATGCATGGCCTCTTGAAGTCCTTGGAGGCTTGGGTGAACTCATTATTTACATTTTAGTTCCACTTCAAGAAGAGCCTTTGCCATTTACTAATGAGAAGAAAACCAGTCATCATCCTTCTGATAATTGAAATAGTGGAAAAATAAAAATATCAATAACATGTTTACATCTTAATAGCTCACTCTTAGGATGAGCTTTAATTTTCATTAAAAGAGTGGGGGAGCAGGTAAGCAAGCAAAAGCTGAGAACACTGCTCCCCACCCCTGCCAAATGTGATGTGAAGACAGTATTTGTGGAGTCACATGGTGATTATATAAATTTTGCATAGTTATAACTTATCATTTACCCAGCACATTGAGCAAACCACCATTTGAGAGGAAGAGTAGGATCTTCCAATAGAACTGCCCAACAGAATAGTAGTAATACATATTCTAAGGTATACTCTGTTGTTGTTGTTGTTGTTGTTGTTGTTGTTGTTATGTGTTGTCGAGTCGGTATCTGACTCATAGCAACCCTATGTACAACAGGTAAAACACTATTATCAGTGGTTCTCTGCTGTTCATAAGGTTTTGAATGGCGGATTGTTTTTTTGGAAGTGGGTAGCCAGGTCCTTCTCCCAAGCCTGCAGCACCTGGTGTTCCCAGGCAGTCTCCCATTCAAGTACTGAGCAGGCCCAACCCTGCTTAGCTTCCAAGATCTGATGGGATCGGATGCCACAGGACTACAGCTGCAGGCCAAAAGGTATACTCTAGTCCTTATTAAGTCAGAATCTGGGAGGTCAGGTTAAAGGAACCTGTAATGTTAGCATATTTCCCAACAGACCTTTAGACAGTCTGGCTGGACCAGTTACTAACTCTAATTTGGGAACTCCTGACCTATCTAGTCCTACACCCATTTGCCCCCTACTATGGATCTGTGCTCTACAAAAAGATACATTAAAATCCTAAGCCACAGTATCTTGGAAAATGATCTCTTATTTGGAAATAGGGTCAGTGCCAGTGTAATCAGTTAAGTAGAGAGGAGGTCATACTGAAGTGGGGTGGTCTCTTAATCTAATGCAGTTAATGTCCTTATAAGAAGAATAGAGATACACAGCAGGAAGGCTAGAGGGTGACAGAGGCAGAGTCTGGAGTAATGCAGTTACAAACCAAGAACACCAGGGTTTATGGCCACCATCAGAAGCTGGGAGGAGGCAAGGAACACAGAGTCTCAGAGGAATCATGGCCCTGTTGACACCTTGAATTTGACTTCTAGCCTCCTGAACTGTGAGACCACACACTGTTGGTGGTGTCAACCACCAAGCATTGGTCCTTTGTTTCAGCAGCACCAGGAAATTAACACATCTCCCAATTCTACAACAGGAAACAAAGATTAGAGACTGAATGGTAGAACCAGACCTTGAGCCTGCCTTGTCTACCTTCACTGGAGGACTCTTCTGAAACCTCACAGAGACCTGCACAGACCTAGAGTACAATAGTCACCTCATTATCCTGTGATAGTTCAAAATGAGCTTGAAAGACACCTACCTCAGAAATCAGTTGTTGTTAGGTGCCGTTGAGTCAGTATCTGACTCATAGCAACCCTCATAGGGTTTTCAATGGCTGACTGTTTCTGGATTGTCTTGGGAGTGGATTGCCAGGCCCTTCTCCCATTTTTGTGGTGCTGGGAATTGAACTCGGGACCTCAGAGACCGCAGCGCAGTGCTATACCCACTGAGCTAAATCCCAGCCCTCAGAAATCAGTAGGAGCACTTAATAAAATAAACAAAAAATGCAAGTACCTAGTTCCATCTGTGACCTAGTATCTCAGTTTCTCCTCAGGTAGGAATCAAGAATCCGCATAGTTAACAGATAGATGTCTAGGCTATTCCAGCACTTGTAATTAGTTTGCAAACGCTGTGGAAAGGAACAGAGTTTGCTGATTCATTTAATTTAGAGTTAATTATAATTTAAGCAACCCTCTGATTTTGACTTTTGTCATGGAAAATCATTCTATACTTATCAGTCCAAATTCTTTTTTTAAGCAACTTAATTCAATAATGCTAATTGTGAGTCAGTGTATTCATACTTGAGCTCTCTGGATCTTAGATTGTAAGAAAGGCAAAGAAAGTAGAGAATTTTTTTTTAATTGGAGATAGCCTAAGCCTATTGACTAGTATTTATCATCACTGTTTCGAATACATTTTATAAATAAAATACAGTCTTCTATATTATAAAAAATACATTTACTACACTACTCTTATTTTGTTCACTTCACTACTGACCAGTAAAATTAAAAGGTCTTTAGTTAAACTCTTAACAGTCACTACTCTGGTTCTGTGATTCTTAACCTTTTAAACTAATGAAAATTTTGTTAAAATCTTCCTCCAATACCTACACACATATGAAAAATTTCTCTGCAACTTGGTAAGCCTAAGGTTAAAGATTTAAACTAATGTGGTGGCTCCTGGGTTAAAATGTATACAGATTCTACCGTGTTCTGAAAGTTGTTATGCTTTCCTAAAAACTCCTGATAACCATGAGTTATCTTTTAAAAAGAGTATAGATCATCTACATTTTAGTAATTTTTCTAAAAGGACTCCTTTTTCTTTGTTCCTCCCTCGAGTTATACTTACACTACCTGTGTCCTTACTTCTGGAAGGCATATTAAAAATCAAGAAATATTTTGTTTTCATATTTTAACTTCCTATGTTACTATGTTGTTGTTAGGTGTTGTGGAGTCAGGTCCAACTCATAGCGACCCGCTGCACACAGAACAAAAAGCACTTCCTGACACTATGCCATGTCTGGTACCATGGCAGGGTTTCCCTGCTATTCATTGGGTTTTTGATAGCGGATTGTTTCAGCAGTGGGCTGCTGGTCCCCCTCCGAAGCCTGCAGCACCAGATACTCACAGGTGGTCTCCCATCCAAGAACTAACCAGGCCTCACCCTGCTTATCTTCCAAGATTGGATGAGATCAGACGCCAGGATGGTATGGCTGTAGACTTGTTACTGTAATGATTTATAAATTAACACCAAATTTCCTTCTAAACTATTAATGGGTAGGTAGATCTCAAGAGGAATTTTCTCTTATCCTACTATGAAGTTGGAAGCATTTTGTTGTTTCACAGAATAGGAAGTATTTCTTTAGTTCTTAGCTCTGGAATGCTGATTGGTTTGGGCAAAATCCCCAAGAGCACTAGTTTCAAAGTGATAAGTCAGTCTCTCTGTTGATGTTCAAACACGTTCAGGGGAAAGGAAAAAGAGAGACTCTCAATATTCTGCTTTTTCAGGCAAATTTTTTAAATATGCCAAAGAGAAAAGTAAATGAGCTCCTGTGAACTCATTTAATTAAGCCTTGTGTGTACAGATGGTGTGTCACCACTTAAGAAAAAGGTCTCTGCCACCTCCGGCATTCTGTTCCCACTCTCTCCACTCCCAGTCTGTCTCCTTACCTTGAGTCTAGAATGTGGAAAGAGCCTGTGTGGATATCCCTCTGCCCGTTCCCCCTTTCCCTAGACATACTACATACTGCAATCATATCCCTCTCACGGCACTTGTTCAACCTTACTGGTTTTTGGCTCAAAACTCTACATTTGCTGTCCAGTGGCCTTCAAAATTAACGTCCTGGTCAGACATTTAACATCCTTGAAACTGTGTCACCAAATCTGTCATTCTCTCACTCTTCCTATATGCATCTGTCTTCTACCACATTCTCTTCTTGAATATGCTTTTAGGGTTTCTTTGACCTTGCAATTTTATTATTCCTTTCTCTGTCAACCTTCACTTAACCAGAGAGGATCTATTCCTTGAAGCTCAAAAGAAATACCAAACACCCCTAAAAGTCACTCTGGTAGCCCAAAAGACATGATTTCATATAAACCTTGACAAGGTGGCACCTGTGATCCCTGGGACTTCCTAGCACCTCTCTGGCGTTGGGCTACCTATGAGCTTCTCTGAACCACCCTGCTCTTCTCTAACAGCCTATTCATTTACTCTTGTCTGCAGCCTTACCACTGTGGCGTCCGAGCCCATCAGATCTTGGGAGCTAAGCAGGGTTGAGCCTGGTTAGTACTTCGATGGGAGACTGACTGGGAACACCGGGTGCTGCAGGCTTGGGAGAAGGATCCAGCAACCCACTCCCAAAAATCAGTCGCCATTGAACAGCAGAGAAGCGCTGACGATAGTGTTTCGCCTGTTGTACGTAGGATCGCTATGAGTCAGATGCCGACTCAACAGCACCTAACAACAACAACAACAATTCATTGACTCGATCAACAGAAGCATTTATTGATCACCTATTGTTGTTAGGTGCCGTTGAGTCATGTCCCACTCATAGTGACCCTCATAGAGTTTTCAATGGCTGATTATTTCAGGGTTGCTTCAGGAGTGGATTGCCAGGTCTTTCTCCTAATTTTACAGTGCTAGGGATCGAAGCTGAGTCCTCAGAGAATGCGGAGCAATACTCTACCGACTGAGCTGAACCCTAGCCCTTGATCACTTACTATATGCTAAACAACAAGAATATAAAACTGCTTACACAACGATTTTCATAATGAGGACAGTCTGTTACGACGAAGTATACAGGGGCTACACAGAGACACTTATGCCCCTAAGGATGGAAGGGAAGGCCTCCAGAGAAGGGGCTCCTAAACCAAATTGGCGTTTTCCCCAGAGGTAACTATGGAGAAGGACGACATTCTGGGAAAATGGAATTGTTCCACAGGCTCTCGATGGCCACCTTAAAATTCATCTTGATCTTATCCTGGTAGAAATCAGCATTGGAACCATTTTTGAAAAAGAAACATCTGGGTTACTTATAAAACACCACTAATAAAACAGATTGAACATTCATGTAAAAGAAGCATCCCTTTAGAAGTCTAAGGGTGAGGAAGCTGGGGAAGGTTGGGCCAGGAGATTATAATATGGAAATGATTTGCACATGTAGACACTCACAGGATAAAGACTGAATGAGAATCTAGGTGAGGGTCAATGTACAAGAAAAGGGAATTTTAAAAAAAATCATGGTTTTATCTCTTGTAAATACTAGTTTGGGAACTCGTCTGACTCACAATAATCCCTTTCCTTCCCCTCAAACCCATGTATAACAACAATGGAGAGAGAAGACTGGAATTAAGAAAGATACCTTTTAAGCATGACAAAGTCATTATATCTTTAAGAAATATTAAACTGTGTTCCTCTAATGTCTGTGGCAACAGCCTGTAGCCTTAGCCCTGTGGCATCTGATCCTTTCAGGTCTCAGAAGCTAAGCAGGCTCGGGCCTGGTTAGTACTTGGAAGGGAGACCGCCTGGGAACACCAGCTGCTGTAGGCTTGGGAGACGGACCTGGCAACCCACTCCCAAAAATCAATCTGCCACTGAAAACCCTATGAATAGCAGAGAAGCACTGACAATAGTGTTTCACCTGTTGTACATAAGGTCGATATGAGTCGGATACCAACTCGACAGCACCTAACAACACGTCTGTGGCAGTGACATGTATTAATGCTTCCTGAAGTGACAGAGGATCCTAAAACTGCAGCTGGCCACACTATGCCACGCATAACTCACCAAAGCATTGTTTCATCCCAGAGAGCAAGAAAAGCCCAAGAGGTGGCATCAGGAGGCAAGGAGGCCTGAGACCACAGTAGGAATGTCTCTTGGCCTCTTGTGCAAGGGTACAAACCTTTCAAGGACATCTGCATTGTCTCAGGCTCACCACGATGGTACCTGGTATTCTGAGGGTGAAAGAAAGCAACTGCACTCAGAACCCCACAACCCTGGGCCCTTTATGAGTATAATCACTTTCTTGGCACTGGAGCAAAGAGCTGGATCCCTGGATTCAGACAGGCCAGTGTTGAACCCCAGCTCCAACTTTTATATGCTGTGTGATACTCTCTTTGGATATGGTGTCTCTATGTATAAAATGGAGATAGTAAAATCGACATCAGAGGCTTTCTTGGGTGATATGGAGACAATCCATGTAAAGTACTCTGCACAGTTACTAAAACCCACAGGTTGTGGCTGTTGTGATGAATCGCTAGATTACCCCAGTGACTGACAAAGACGGGAAAGTCTTCTTAGTTCCTCTCTCCATATTTAGCTAATGGCCTTGTCAGACTAACTTAGGAAAGCCACTAGTTCTCAAAGGCCTGTCTTTCGGAATTTACTCAGCCAGAGTCTTTCCCAGTGTATGGCTCTTTTGCAGCCACATCACAGACCAAGCTGGGAAGAGCTGCAGAAAACAACCAATGGGCTATAAGGCTGGCAGCTTTAAACACTCGCCCTCCAGGGGCCATGGACACCCACTGGTTTCTATTTCCTTCCAGCCTGACATGGGGTCAGTTCCTTGGGAGGATTCATAATCATACCTTAGGACCACTCAAGCCCCAAAGGAAAGAGCTGTAGATAAGGGGCAGACGGAGTTCACCGGCAAAGTTCAAGGTCATCTTTCCTTTGCCTTTTGATTCCTAAAGTAAAAAGTTATTAATCATAAGCCTATAAAGGAATTTTCCTAATCCTGGTCTTTGTGGAATTGGGTTAGACATGCAGGCAGCAATTTCTGTTTTTGTTTACTTTGAGCAGGTCTGTTGCCTGTGCTTAAATGCTCTTGTTAAATCTCTCCGTTTTATAGCTAATCACATTTTTATAGCAGGCATGAAGCTCTCTACAAGGCCCTTGCTGAGCTGTTCCTGTAAATCAAAACCTTGCTCGGCTGTTCTTCGAGCTGGCAGGAGAACAGGGTTAGTTTTACCATTTATGGTTGCAAAGTCCATCCAGGGTTTTTTTTGTTCTTTTTAGCTTTTTATTTTTTTCCACTCAACCCCCTCCCCACCTCTTGCCTTAAAAATGTATATTCCAGGCTTAGCTGAAACATGGATGAATAGATTATTTCATTCCTGACCACGGTACATTAATAAAGGTGTCAGAATGACAGAAGATGCTTGGCTTACGTTCCTATGTCCCAGATCTATTCCTTGAGGGCAGGCTGTAGCTGTTTGGAAAAAGATGGTCTACTGGGCTCCTGGAAGTTGACCTCCACAGTCTATTTAAAGTTTTAACACACCTTCTTGTGAAATCCATTTATAAAGTACACAGGACACTTTAACACATCTTGTCTTCTTAGGCCACTTAGCATAGTCATTAGGGCTATTCCTGTGTCAGGCAGGAAACAAAGGAAGCCCAGACATTTAACCCTTTGTGCCCAGTTGAAGGATTCTGGGTATCAGTATCCATCTGCATTAACACTAGCATTAAAAACCCTAACCTTAATCCTAAACCACTTTGCTACTTATGGGGAGGCTAAAACAAAACAAAGGGTGGGGTGGGGTTTAGCTCAGTGGTAAAGTGCAGGTTTAGCACTTTACTGAGTAATCTCCAGGACACACACAGAGAGAGAGAGAGAGAGAGAGAGAGAGAGAGAGAGAGAGGGAGAGAGACTATGAATGAGAAAGAGAGAGAAGAAGAAGGAGAAGGAGGAGGAGGAAGAGGAGGAGGAGGAGGAGGAGAAGAAGAAGAAGAAGAAGAAGAAGAAGAAGAAGAAGAAGAAGAGGAAGCAGCAGCAGCAGCAGCAGCAGGAAGAAGAGGAGGAAGAGGAGGAAGAAAGGAAGGAAGGAAGGAAGGGAAGGAGGGAGGAAGGAAGGAAGGAAGGAAGGAGAAAGAATAAGTGCATTAGTCAGGCTTTTGTTGCTATAACAAATATCTGAGAGAAACAGTTTAGTGGAGGAAAGATTTATTTGGGTGCACGGCTTCAGAGGTTTTGGTCCATGGTCCAGTGTTTGGCGGCCATGGTGGAAGAGTGTAGTGAACAGGAGCTGCTCACCTCCTGGTTGCCCTCCAAAGCCAGGAACCCAGTGAGGCACCTCCGCTATCCACGCTCCACCCACTAATCAGGCCCATTCAGTCTGAACTGGTCAATGGATTAACCGAGGAAGAAGTCAGTACCCTCACTATCCAATCACTACTCAACAGCATCAAGATGGGGGAACAAGCATTTAACACATGGGTCTTTTGGGGGGATACTTCATATCCAAATCACAACAATAAGGAATATCAATGTCCAGTATTTCCATAAGAAAAGAACACTCTAGGGCCCCACGGGGGACTCATACTTTAGAGGAAAAGGGAAGAGAAGAGAGGAAATGTTCAGATGGGGTTGAACTAAGTCCCACACCTGGTAGCACCTCCCATCGCTCATTCCAGGTGAAAAACCCCAGGTGGCCCTGCTCCTGGGAGATAGGAGATGACAACTGGCTCCACTAACTTACCAGAGGAAGCCCTCATGAGAAGACAGCCTCAGCTGTGACCTAGGGAGTTCTACCTTTTCCAGGGACCACGTAGCTCGTCTGTCCCGGTAGGTGCTGGGTGAGATACTGGTATCACAAAGAGGAATAAGGCATTGTCACTGATGGAGCTCATTGAGCTACATCACTCCAAATGGTCCAGAACAGACAAGGGGAACATGGCCAGGCAGAAAGAGAACCTGATGACTCCAGGAAGGAAGGGTGATGAGTGGTGGAAATGAAGAAGGAGTGGAGCACAGAGTGCCTCTGAGGCTGGAGACAAAAATTTGATCAACACTCTGTCTCTTGCCTGCAGCTATGCCACTGTGGTGCCCAATCCCATCAGATCTCGGGAGCTAAGCAAGGTCAGACCTGGTTTGTACTTGTACTTGAATGGGAGACCACCTGCGAACACCAGGTTTTGTTGGCTTGGGAGAAGGACCTGGTGGCCCACTCCCAAAAAACAAACAGCCATTGAAAACCTTATGAATAGCAGAGAAGCACTGACTATGGTATTTCAGCTTTTGTACATAGGGTCACTGTGAGTTGTACACTGACTCAAAGGCACCCAACAACAACTGTCTCTCTTTTTTCTCTCCCTTTCTTATTCCTGTCTTTTTAAAATTCTGCTTTCAGCCTCCTGAGACCTCACTGCTGACAGTAAACATGAGGTAGTCATCCCCAGCATAGCAATGGCAATAGAAAGAGACACCTTTTTTCAGTCCAATGTGTGTATAGCCATCCCAAGAAGGCCTGCCGCCACCTCAGGTCACATGAGGACTCCTGGGACTTTTTTTTTTTTTTTTTGCAGTAGATGGATACTTCCTGCCAAACCTGGATCAAGTCCCTTCTGTGGCCAGGGGTTAGAAAGAGTCTATCATAAGAAAGGAGATGGAAAATTAACTGGCTTTCCTAACTATCTACAATGGCAGAATCGGGTTAATAGAGTCATGGTATTTACCAAACAGAGATAAATTAAGAGGTAGGGAGGAATATGAAATGGATTGCTCTTAAAAGGCAACAGAAAGAGATAAAGAATGAACTGAGGCCCTTTGTAGATGTCTGCATTGAGGTGTGAAGAAGGGGCAGTCAATTTGATTAGAAAGGCCCAGTCCTTGTAGCCTAGCCAAATCTGTTTTTGTTGTTGTTGTTGTTGTTGTTGTTGTTGTTGTTGTTTTGTTTTGTCTCCAGTACAGGGGGTTGAACCCAGGGCCTCGCGCTTGCATGCTTTGCAAGTGCTGTACCACTGAGCTGCACGCTCAGCCGATTTTTTTACTTTTTGAGACAGGGTCTCCCTAAATTGCACAGACTCCCTCTGGTCTCGAACTTGAGATCCTCCTGCCTCTGCCTCCCGAGTCGCTGGGATTACAGCCAGTGAGCCCGGCTGCCTAGCCAAATCTTAATAATAAGAGCTCATACCACATAGTGTTAGTAGGCACCAAGCACTGTTCCAAGTAATTTAAATGTATTAACTCCACATCTGTATGCAGTAGGTACTCCTCTTACCCCTACTTTACAGAGGACAGTAAGGTACTGAGAGGTCAAGCAGTTTGTTGTTGTTGTTGTTGTTGTTAGGTGCCATCAAGTTGGGTCCGACTCAATGACCCTCATAGGGCTTTCATTGACTGTTTCGGGACTGATTCGAGTGTGAATTGCCACATCCTTCTCCCATTTTTGTGGTGCTGGGGCTCAAACCTGGGCCATCAGGAGTGCAGAGCAGCACTCTCCCCACTGAACTAAACCCTAGCCCACTTCTAATTAGGAAAAGGAAGTACAGATAGATGCTTATCCAGACAGCTTAGCCAAGGGCTCACACTGCCTTCTGCTGCCCCAGCCCCTCCCCATCAGGGCCATACAGCCTCTGCCCAGCCATGGAAGACACTCAGCCACGGCAGACACTTCAATATGTCCAAAAGTCCATGTATTTGGAAACTTAATCCCGAATCTTATTTGTTAATAGTATTTGGAGGTGGCACATTGGGGAGTAAATTAGGATTCGATGAGGCCGAGAGGGTAGGGCACCTTAGGAGAACATTAGTGGCCTCTAAGAAGAGGAACAGAAACCTAAACTGGCACATGTGCTCTGCTTCACCACATATGCCCTGGGCCATACTATGATGCAGCAAAAGCCCTCATTATATACCAATGCCATGAGATGAGATTTCCCAGCTTCCATAACCATGAGTTAAATAAACCTCTCTTCTTTATAAACCAACCAGTCTGTGGTATTAAGTAAGAGCAACAGAAAGGAAACCAAGAGACTATCCCAGAAGTTCTATCTAATATCACATCAGCCTACTCTGATCACTGTCTTTCAGAAACCTAAGCCACCCATCTTTTGTCTGAAGAAGGCTTTTATAATCCAAACTCAGGAACACAGGAGGCCTGCTGAATTTGCTTCCTCCCCCAAGCTGCCACTGACATCCCAGACTTCTCTTCTCGCAGTTGATTTCCCCACACGTGAAGGCGGAATGGTAAAGAATTCTTTTGATTTCCCTGGATCATTCTAAGAGAACTGGGGCCACACAAACACCTGTCCATGATCTTCAAACTCTGGGCTAAATCATAACACAGCTAGGTTCAAAGAGCTCATCTCCCTGCTGTGAAAGGGCTTGGAATGGAAATGTGCTCCAAACAAGAAAGTGAACTACAGGACACAATCATCAGAGCGAAACGAAGCCCCCAAAACATAATGAGCAGCATCTGGGTCTGCCGAAGTTAAAATTACATCTAAAAAAACCAGAAAAGCCCCCCCAGAGGAGGCTGGCTTCCATCAGCTGCCCACACCGGGAAAGGCAAGGCAAAGGAAAGCAACAGCAGGTCTGCATTTCACAGAAGAGCTTGGAGAAGTCGCCAGACTTCTAAGCACATTCAGAGATTCAGATGTAGAGGTCAGAATAGGAAGAAAATCAGTCCATCCTTACCATTGGTTTCAATGCTGTGAGACATCAAGGTGGTTTATGATTTTCCCTGCACAGACGAATAATCCCACTTGATGAAGTGGGGGCAGGTCAATCCTGGTGTGCCAGCCACATGGTGTCTTGAAGAAAGGTGGGTGGGAACACCTGATCTTGAAGGATGGTGTGCATTCCAGTGGCTCCCTGGTGACAGTAATAAAGACCTGCTGTCTCCCTGGAACATTGTTCTAAGGGCCCAGAGCCAGGAAAAGGGAGACAGGATCAGCTAAGAAGGATCAGGAAGATGACGGATGGGGAGCCTGTGCTGCCCATGGGAAACATTCTACTTGTCAAAATCAACACTGAGTCACAGTTGTCCCTCAGTAGCAACTGATATTGGTTCCAGGACACCTCTGGGTTGCCAAAATCCACAGATGCTCAAGTTGCTTATGTGAAATGGCATGTTGTTGTGGTTGTTGTTGTTAGGTGCTGTAGAGTTTGGTCCAACTCATAGCGACACTATGCACAACAGACAAAACACTCCCTAACACTGTGCCATGCCTGGCACTCTGTCAGTGCTTCTTTGCTATTCAGAGGGTTTTCGATGGCTGATTGATTCAGGATGGTTTCAGAAATGGGCTGCCAGGTCCTTCTCTCATTTTTGTAGTGCTGGGGGTTGAACCCAGGGCCTCTGGGTGCGCAGAGCAAGTGCTCTACTAACTGAGCTAAACCTCAGCCCACATGAAATGGCATAGTGTGGGAAATGGGAGCAGTGTGTTAAATACAGTCAAATGTCATAATGAAGCCCATGGTTTTGTACAATTAGTTATATGCTAATAAAAATGTGCCATAGTATTTATATATAATCCTGGACATTCTCCTATAAACTTTAAATCCTGTCTGGATTACTTGTAACACTTTTTGTTTGTTTGTTGTTGTTAGGTGCCCTGTAGTTGTGTCAACTCATCCCTCATTGGGTTTTCGGTGACAGATCATTTGGGGATTGCTTTGGGAGTGGGTTACCACCTCCTTCTCCTATTCATACCACTAATATGATTTAAATGCTATGTAAATAGTTGTATTATTTAGAAAGTAATGACAAGAAAAAAATACATATATGGTCAATCCAGACACAAATTTTTCTCTGTATTTTTTAAAATTTTTTTCTTTTTGCAGTGCTGGGGGTTGGACCCAGTGCCTCGTGTTTGCATGCTCTGCAAGTGCTGGACCACTGAGCTGTACCCCCAGCCCATTTTTTACTTTTTGAGACAGGCTCTCGCTAAGTTACGCAGACTGCATCTGGTCTCGAACTTGAGATCCTCCTGCCTCGCCTCCCGAGTCTCTGGGATTATAGGAGTGCGCCACCGCTCCCGGCTCTCTGTATATTTTTGATGCACACTGGTTGAACCCATAGATAGGCACCCCAGAGTTACAGAGACCCATGAATACAGAGGGCCAGCTATTTTAAATGAAGGCAAGGAATGTACCCCTCCTCTTAATCTAAAGAAAACAGCCAACCACCTCAGATACCCACACTTCCTGTATAATAAAAACCCACTCATTCTTCCACAAGCCCTAAATGTAGCCATATACTGGCTGCAGACCTGAGCCCCATTAAAAGAATCCAGTAATATCTCTGCAGGCCTCCCATCACAGCAAAGGAGTTCAGCGGAGAATTCTGAAGAACAATGTATATTTATTCTGATCACTGACCAAAGAGACTGTATCCTAGCTGTAGATCATTATTTATTTTAATTGAACTAAGTTTTGGTTACACCCGCAAAGCTGACTATTTAAAGTAATTATATAGTTTTGAAAGCTGGAAAGCAAAAGCTTCTTTTTTAAAAATGAAAAATGCCTCATCACTTAGCTCATCTGTTTAAAAAAATATATTACAAAAGGATTTTCCTACGTAATGAGAACAGTGAAAAGGGCAGAAAACTATCAGATTTCACCAGTCGTCCTCAACCACAGAAATATGTGCACAGAGCCCCCATCCCTGGGAATATTTGGCAATGCCTGGGGGCGTTTTTGGTTGTTAAAACATGGGATGCAATTAGTATCTGGAGTCCAGAGCCCAGGAATGTTGCAAAATCCTCCACAATGCAGAAGACAAAAGAATTATGCAGAACAAAATGTCAGCTGTGCCCAAGTGGAGAAACACTGGCTTAGACACACCCACCTTCAGCTTTATCCATTATCAGTGTTGTTGTTGTTGTTGTTGTTGTTGTTGTTGTTGTT
>VMDO01017122.1:35680-45961 GCA_007922755.1 Pedetes capensis | reverse complement strand
CTTAACCAGCATGGCAGGCCAGCACTCGGGCCCACCCTTAACCAGCATGGCAGGCCAGCGCTCCGGCCCACCGTTAACCAGCATGGCAGGCCAGCGCTCAGGCCCACCCTTAACCAGCATGGCAGGCCAGCGCTCGGGCCCACCCTTAACCAGCATGGCAGGCCAGCGCTCGGGCCCACTCTTAACCAGCATGGCAGGCCAGCGCTCGGGCCCACCCTTAACCAGCACGGCAGGCCAGCGCTCAGGCCCACCCTCACCCCCAGCAGAGAGCAAACAGGAGCTGAAGCAGAGCCTGGCCCTGGGTCCCCGTCAAGGAAGGAAGGGCAGGAGCAGAGGCGGCTCTGGGTTTACTGCACACGGGGCGGGCCTCAGGGGCCTCAGGGGCCAGCCTGGGGGCTGAGCGCTGGGAGGCAGGCATGAGGGAGGCCAGAAAGGACCTGGGGAGCGTCGGAGCCATGGGCAGGGGCCTGGCCGAAGGCAGGCTGGGCAAGAGGGTGCAGGGGCCTCAGGACCCGTGGGCCCCCCAAGGGCTCTCTGATGCTTAATTCTTAGCTCACAAGGACGAGGAGTGCTCTCGGGCCATGGACGGGGCCTGCCAGCCCCTCCCTCCTGCCGCCTGCTGACCTGCGGACCTGAGCTGCCCCACAGGGAGCCTCACGTTTCCCTCAGCTACACCTGGCCCCTCTTACCTGCTGCTGAGAGGCCCAGCAGAGCCCCCGTGTCCTCCGCCAGGCCAGAGTCACCGTGCCTGGTCTGAGCAGGGCAGAGGCACTCCCAGGGGCTCTCCCACTGCCCCACGTGGCTGACTGGGAGGCTCAGCAGGGCCCCCGTGTCCTCTGCCAGGCCAGAGTCACCGTGCCTGGTCTGAGCAGGGCAGAGGCACTCCCAGGGGCTCCCCCACTGCCCCACATGGCTGACTGGGAGGCTCAGCAGGGCCCCCGTGTCCTCCGCCAGGCCAGAGTCACCGTGTCTGGTCTGAGGAGCAGGGCAGAGGTACTCCCAGGGGCTCCCCCACTGCATTCTGGGCCTTGTCCCCAGCGTGGAAGACGGCACTGGCCCTTGGCAGAGCTGTGGGCAGGTGCAGGGCATACAGGCCCCACACACCCCACTGCCAGGTGGGCCAGGGCTTGCTTCCGGCACAGAAGGCAGGGCACAGGCTTCAGGCAGGTGAGGCCAGGCCCTCCTCTGGGCCCGCCTGGCACACATGCTGGCGTTGGGCACAGCCCAGCCCTGGCCCACACTCACTCTCGACAGGGGGCTCTGCCCCAGGTGCCAGGGTTCTAGGGCTTGCTGCTGCTTTGGAGGCTGCCTGCTCACATTTTCCAGACCCGCGGATGACACACACGCCACACCGCACAGGGACCGTGGCCCACAGCAGGAGGACAAAGGGGTAGCCCAGAGGCCACGCACAGGGGCTTCCAGAGGCCCTCACCCTTCACCTCCATAGAAGCTGGCCATTCCGGCGGCCTGAGTCAGATCCTCAGCGCTTCCCAGTCACAGATGGAGACAGAGGAGGCTGGAAGGCTGCGCCCCGCAGACCTGGGGAGGAGCTTCTTCACCTGGGGACTCAGCTCCGGGAGGGGCTGACTAGCGGGGCTCACAGCCGAGGCCAGGACTCCCCACTCCCACAGGGCGCCAGGCGCTCCATAAATGTTTTAATCAAATCATCACCTTGTCCTAGAAACGAAGAAGCCCTGACCACTTCACCTGGAAGCTTCTGTGGGGCTGAGGGCTTCGCAGCAGGGCTGGCAGGGGAGGCAGTGCCCTGGGAGTCTCGTGAGGCCGCCCTGGCGGGGGCTCCCCGGGGGGACTCCCCTCAAGGCTAGCAGCGCATCTCTTACCCAGCCTTCCTGGGAGTGGGGCAAGGTGTCCCTCCCACTTTTTTTTTTTTCCGGTACTGGGGGTTGAACCCAGGGCCTTACGCCTGCATGCTTTACAAGTGCTGGACCACTGAGCTGCACCCTCGGCCCATTTTTTTTTACTTTTTTTTTGAGACAGGGTCTCGCTAAGTTACACAGACTACCTCTAGTCTTGAACTTGTGATCCTCCTGCCTCCGCCTCCTGAGTCGCCGGGATGACAGGCGTGTGCCATCGCGCCTGGCCCCCCCCCCCCCCACTTTTTAGCACACAGAGGGGAATAAGTTGCGCGAGGTCACAGAGCCCCATGGAAGGTGCAAGCTGGCCAGGGTGGCTCTGGATGCTGGCCCTCGGCTGGAAAGGGCCCGTGGAGGCTGGGTCCTGAGGCGACCCCAGCTGAGACGGCAGGGCTCTGCGGTAGGGCTTGGGAAGAGCCCGGTTAGGCTGTGGGTTCCTCTGTGGGTGCAGGCACTGTTGTTGTTATTAGGTGCCGTCTAGTCGTGCCCAACTCATAACGAGTCTCATAGGGTTTTCCATGGCTGTTTTGGGATTGCTTCAGGAGTGGATTGCCAGGTCCTTCTCCCATTTTGCGGCGCTGGGAATTGAACTCGGGACCTCAGAGACTGCAGAGCGGTGCTCTACCAACTGAGCTAAATCCCAGCCCTGGCGCAGGCACTAGAGGCCCACAGAGGATTGGGAGAGCTGCAGGTAAGCCTAGAGAAGGGGGACGTGCCCAGCGCACAGGGCTGCGGCTCTGCAGGGGCCCATGGTGGGGTGCAGCACTGCCCAGGCTGTCTCAGTGGACCACCCAGGGTCCCCCTTGCGGGGGACTGCGGCCACGCAGCAGCCTCCTAGGACACCTGTGGCCGCCTGGACCACCTCCTGAGCGGAGGGCAGGTGGCCACTCACCCACCCGGGAGCCCAGGCAGGGTCCAGAGCACCTGCTTTCGCTGCTGGCTGCCAGAGCCGAGGCAGGACCCACCCACTGGCCCGGAGAGGACTTGCAGTCCCTGTGTCTGCCCCACCCCAAGCAGAAAGTGACGGTGCCACCCTTGGACGTCCACCCAGGCCCGGACAGACACACACACCCGATCCCGGAGCAGAGCAGGTTCCCAGGAAGCAATTTCCAGCGGCGTCTCGGCTGCTGCCCACTCTGGGCTCTCTCCTGGGCCACGCCAAGCCCTGCTCTGTTTCAGGGTCCACTGCCTCAGAGGCCACCAAATGCTAAGCTAAGAAAACACAAGAGCCCACCAGGCCGGCACCGGGGACCTTCCCCACTTGTCCCCAGGGACGTGACCAGTCGGGCCCCAGGGCCGCAGCGCTGTCTCTCTGACTGGACACCAGCATGGGAGGCCACGGTGGCGAAGGAAGGGAACCTGCCCGGCGCTGGGAGGAAACGGGCCGGAGACGGAGGGCTGAGGTGAAGGCGCATCGTTCCCTGGGGTGGGGGTGAGGACCCAGGTGAGCCCTGCACAGCAGAAAGGCCTGCTGGCTCTTCAGGGTGCTGAACCCTCACCCCCGCCTCCTCCCCTGCCGTGCCCCGCCAGGGAGGCCACAGGACAGTGCAGCTGGGCCGCAGCAGACGTGACTCACATCCTGAAGCCAGGGGACAGGCAGGGCGGAGCGAAGGTCCTCAGAGCCACTGTGGCCCCGGGCCGTGCGGCCTGCACAACTCAGATCCCGTGGCCCTCCAGGGGACAGGCAGGCGGACAGACGGAGTGAGGGCGGGGCTGGGGACTGGCGGCAGGCCCACCGCAGGCGCACTCTGGGATCCTGTCAAAGCCTCACGACAGTTCCGGGAAGAGGCTGAGGCTCAGAGGTGACGAGGACGGCCACAGGCCGTCTAGGCCACAGGCGCGTGGGACCCCCGTGCGCAGAGTGTAGGCTGCGAGGGTGTGGAGCGAGGGAGCGCGGGGCGGGCCGGTGGCCGGCCTTCTCCCGGCCCAGCCGCTGCTCTGCACTTTCCTGTGACCGCCCTGTCGCGGGGAGCAGCCCCCCAGCACCCCCTCCTGCCCAGCCAGGCCCAGGAGCCCCCTCGCTCCCAGAGGAACAGACGGCCACCTGACGGGACGAGACGTGGCCTCCCGCAAAGCCCAGTTCTGACTGGGCAGCCCCGCAGTGCCCATTGGGCTGAGGCTGTGCGCCAGACGCCACCTCGCCTCTGCCCTTTCTCTTACCTCACTCGTGGCCCCGCAAGTCCGGTCAAACCCCCTTCCTCCCTCCAGAGTCTGGAGAAGGAAAAACGCTGATTCCCCGGCGTAGTTTCCCCAGCCCCCGGGGACACCCCTTCACACCCCTGTGTGAGGGGATCAATCCTCTACGGCTGTGTGATTCTCGGGGTTTACTGCAAGTCCAGATTCGAGGGACTGAACGGCAGCAAGGAGACACGCAGAGCTGCAGGGCTGTGCTATGGACAGCGGCCACCAGAAAGCAAAGCCCACAGAGGACAGGGCAGACCCAGGTCCCCGGAGGGGCAGCCCAGCACCTGGTAACCTGGGCCCATGCACTTCCCACCTGTGTAAGGCCATCTGAGTTGGGTTCTGTCATTTGCAACCAGAGTCCTGCCTGACATCCCGAGAGCATCGAGTGATCGTGGGAGGCTCTGGGGTGACACAGTGGCTAGAGGGGGAGTGGCTCACAATCCGCCTTCTGAGATGGGTTTAGCGCTCAGGATTCCGACCTGGAGATGGTGGGGAGAGGGGCGGGACACTGACCTCCGTGAGCAGCTGGGCTGGATTCGAGAGGCAGAGGTGGGGAGAGGGGCAGGGCTGTGGCAGCCTCTGCTGGGCCTAGAGGCCGGCCCTGGGCAGGGTGCAGGGCTGCTGCAGCACAGCCACTGCCCTAGGAGGGCTGTCTGCTTCAAGGCCCCATGGCTCCCCTAGCTCTTCCAGAATCGTCCTGACTTCCTCCCCGGGTTGGGGCACACCCAGACCCGTGCGCCTGCGGGCACCAAGAGTAGACTTCCATGAATCTCCACTGCCGTGGCCAAACCACCACGGAAACGTGGCGTCCACAAAGGCCTCCCTCTGTCACGCCCTAGTGAAACAGGAAATAGCTAAGGACGAAGGCTGGTCTACACTTTCTAGATGAAAAAGACGCAGGCAGAGGGAGCTCAGTCCTGAGAGCCGTGTTCCCCAGGCAGCTGAGGACGGAAGCTCTGTCACCCCAGCAGCTCCCAGGCAAGGCCACAGGGCGACACAGGGCGCGTCTCCACCGCTGCTCTCTGAGGGAGCCTCAGGACACCGCCTCAAAGAGGAAACATGAGCTGTGTGGGGTACCACATGCCTGTAATCCCAGACACTTAGGAGGCGGAGGTGGGAGGATCATGAGTTCAAGGCCAGAGGCAGCCTAGGTAACTCAGCAAGACCCTGTCTCAAGACAAAAAGTAGAAAATGGGCAGGGGGTGCAGCTCAGTGGTAGAGCACATGCAAAGCATGTGTGAGCCCCTGGGTTCAACCTCCAAGTATCAAAAAAAAAAAAAAAAAAAAAAGGAACATGGAGGAGGAGGAGGAGAGAAGAAGGAGAGGAGGAGGAGGAGGAGGAGGAGGAGAAGGAGAAGAAGTGTGTGCTGAGGCCACAGATGCGCGGCAGGGAGGCCAGTGCTGGTGCAGCCGTGGGCAGAGACCAAGGCCACAGCAGTCGGCTGGGGGTTGCCAGAGCACCCATAGCAACCACCCAGAAGGGATGTGACCTGAGCAGAGTCTGCAAGGTGTGAGGGGAGTCCGAGATCAGAGGGCACGCTCCAGATGGGGAGACGGGGAGACGGCACGCCACGGCCTGAGGGAGGAGCCTGCTGTGCCTTGGGAAGGGCAGCGGAGGCAGGGGTGGGGCAGTGAGTCTGCAGGCCGGGTTGGGCAAGAAGATGGATTTTTTCCAGATGTCACACTCTCATGTCACCCTTGTGATCCATTTCACAAGTCGAGGCAAAGGTGAAAGTAACACCACCTAGTGGCGCTTAAGATTTTCTTGTTTCTTTCTGGGGTTATTTAACAGAGTAGAAAGTGAATCTGAACATGGGCTCGATTTGGAGGACTGTGCTATCCAACAGTGAGCTTCCCCTCCACGCCTTGGGACAGGGTCTCTCTAAACCACACAGACTGTCTCTGGTCTCGAACTTGCGATCCTGTGCCTCTGCCTCCCACTCCATGTTTTATCAGCTGCGTAGGTATCGCCACACATCTACGGACACTATCATCAGGATCAGAACACTGGCTGGATTCACAGTGGACCACGGGAGGCTGCAAGCACATTTCACTTCAGTGATTCACTCAGGAGCCCTGAAAACACCTGGAAGGCACTGGCCCCGACTACCTCTGGAAACTTCCACAGAAGTTCCACATGGAAGGGACACGGAGCAGCGGTGATGGTGGCAGGAGCACACGCTGGGACTCACTGTGCGCTTCTGGTGCCAGGAGCTCTGCGGCCGCCACCCGAGCCCAGCCCTCAGCCCTCTGCCCTCCTTCCAAGCACAGGCATCTCAGGTCTGTGCCGAGCCGGTGAGGTGAGGCCACAGGACTGACAAATGCCAGCCCCAGGGCCCCTGAACGCCCGGCCCTGCTGCTTCTCTCCCTGGTCTGTGGCTCTGACAGTTTCTGATAGCAAATCACCCCCAGGAACATGGCTGGCCTACAATCCAAGATCAAATATTATTGGAGGGATTTCCACGGCTGGGGACCAGGAGCCAAAGAGCCGGGCGGGGAGCTAGTGAATCTCAAGACGTTTGGGGCTTAAATTTTCCTGAGGTCTAAATGGGATTTCTTCCCTTGTTCGCTCCCTGTTCCCCAACATTTCCTTGCTCACCTAATCAGCCCCAGCTGGGAAGGGACATGGGCAACAGGAACGGGGGCCAGGGCACGGCAGGCTCCGCACGCCGGCCCAGCCAGGGGAATGTGGCTGTTTGTTTGGAATGGCTGTGCCCCGCCTCTCAGGGAGTTCAAGCGGTCAGATATGTCCAAGCCTATTAGTGAAATCTGACAGAGATGTCGCTGTCTTGGGAACAGGGCCATAGCCTGCCACGTCCTCCCACCCCACAGGCACCGGCCACCAATTGCAGCTAACAGAAGGCAGGGGAGGAGAGGTCAATGGTCTTGAACCTCAGGCTCCTCTGAAATGGGCTTCAGAACCCGTGCCCCTGGGGAAGGGCTGGCCGCGAGCCTGCCAGGGCTCAGGAGCCGGCAGGTTCCTCAAGGAATGAAACGTACCAGCCCCAGCCCCCCCTGGGGCTCCAGGGTGGCGGGTCGAGGGGACAGAGTCAGTGTTGGGAGGTGGATGAGGCACCTCCAATCCCAGCCCTGCAGTCTGGCTGCTTATGGCCCTGAGCCTGGGTCTCTCCCATGTCGGACTGGACTGCCAACAAGAGAGCTGGAGTGGAGCTGGCCACCAGCGTGCCCCAGCCTGCACACCCCCGCACGCGGGGTTGCACTGCCCTGCAGGAAAGCCACGGCCCCGAGGAGTCAAGGACTGGCCCAAGACCTGGCACACTTGAGGCTTTTTCTAACTTGGCCCTCCCATCACACACCCATCTGAGTTTCCCAGGGCCGCCATTACAGAACAACAACTAGACAGCTTGAAAACACACGTGTCGCTCACGGCTCTGGAGGCCACGAGTTCACGTGCCCTTGTCAGCAGGGCTGGCTCCCCTGAGGCTCCAGGCCTCTCTCCCAGCTTCAGGGGGCGGCCAGAACCACTGGCCCACCTGGCATGGGCGGCACAGCGGCTGCCTTCTCCTTGGGCCTCCCACAGACCTCGGTGTGAGTCCGGGTCCTCACCTTTCTGTTTCTGACGAGGACAACTGTCTCTGGACTCACAGCACCCCCAGGCCAGGGTGACCTCATTCTCAGGTCCTCACCTTAATCCCATCTGCGAAAATCCTTGTTCCAAAAGAGGCCACGCTCTGAGGTGCGGGGAGACATCTTCTGGGGACTACAGCGCAGGCCCCTCCAGTTCACCTCTGACCTCCAAACTTCTCACCCATCCCACCTGTAAACAGACATCACCCATTCCGACAGCCCTCTCAGACCTCACCCTGTTAAACCACTAACTACAAGTCCAAAGCCTCTTTTGGACGCCATCTGCTCAGGAAGGCCCCTGACCCTATCGCCTCAGGCACCTGCTCAGGTCTGGGCGACACTCTGAGGGTGACCTTTCCTGGGGCTGCAGGCTTCTCTACCTGCGGGCCTAGAACGAGTTATCCACTTCCAGGCTGCGGTGGTGAGATGGGCAGGGAGCAGAGGCTCCACCCCAGCGGTGGGAAACGGGAGAGGCGTAGGGGTCAGCGGTCCCAAGGAAGTCTAGCACCGCGCAGGGTGAATGCCAGACGGTTTCCAGACCTCAGACTCAGCCTCTTGCTCAGGCCCCAGCGGGCTCCGGCCTGGCGGCCCCCACCCTAGACCCACTTCCCTGGCCTCTGCTTCTGCGTCTAGAGCTCTGCACTCAGAACCACTCTTCTTTATGCCGTTTGGAGGACGGCATGTTTTTGTAGCTAAGTAGCTCTATCCGCCCATTTCCTGCCTACAGAATCCCGAAGTACATTTTCCCCCCATTTTGTCAGATCGGTCCCTTTCTGTCCAGGGTTTTGTCGGTCCGGCAGCCTCACACAGGTAAAGGTCTGTCATGCACATCAAGGGGATTTGTGCCGTTCAACAGAGGGCTTTCCAAGTGTGTCTCCTGGCTTCCACTAAGACGCTTGACTGGCTCACGAGCAGCACGCGCAGTCTCTTCAACGGGAAGAGGTGCAGCCCCACCTGCACCTGGCCTCTCTCGAGGGTGCTTTCTCAACAGCAAATCTCCTAACTAGGATACTTTGCCATCTGGAAAGACAGAGAGCTTCCCCGGTCATCTAGAGCTGGTTCTTTTATATTTATTTTTATTTTTCCCCAGTACTGGAGGTTGAACCCAGGGCCGTGTGCTTGCATGCTTTGCAAGTGCTGGACCACTGAGCTGCACCCCTAGCCCATTTTTTACTTTTTTGACAGGGTCTCGCTAAATTACGCAGACTGCCTCTGATGTCAAACTTGGGATCCTCCTGCCTCTGCCTCCCAAATCACTGGGATTACAGGCATGTGCCACCGCACCAGGCTCTTGCTGGTTCTTTTTGCTGACAACTTTTTCCTCAATTCATTCCCTTCCCTTCACAAGAAAGAAACAAGGCTGCATCTTCCATGCTTTGATTGGAAAGCTCCTCAGCCAAATAACCAACTCCACGGCTTAAAAGTGCTGCTTGTCTTGACTAGTAAGTTAGAGAATCAGACAGTACAGACACTAAGAGGTTAAAAAGTAGGCTGGGGGAAAGAGGCGCACAAAAGTAAGAGGAGAATTAAATTTCTATCTGCCAAGCATCTTCCATCTATCCAAGGACTACGGATCAGTGCTCAGGATACTGACAGGTAAGTTCCACCTTTGTAAGGATGAAGGTAGCCAGAGACCTCAGCACATGCCCCCACTCAAACATCCCTGCCTGACTGCCATTGCTGACTCTCTCTGCATTGGTCCCAGCACTGCAGCCACTGACCCTGTTACCAAAAATGTTTTCCTCCCTCAAGAGCCTTGTTGTTGTTAGGTGCCGCCAAGTTGTGTCCGACTCATAGTGACCCTCAAGGTTTTCAATGGTTGATTGTTTTGGGATTGCCTTGGGAGTGGATTGCCAGGTCCTTCTCCCATTTTTGCGGTGCTGGGAATTGAACCCGGGACCTCAGAGACTGCAGAGCGGCGTTCTATCAACTGAGCTAAATCCTAGCAAGAGCCTTAGGTACCCCCATATCAAAGTCTACCACTCAGAGGCCTCTTCTAACACCTTTTTCCCACTCCCAGCTCCTCTCCCAAGCTACCAACACATCTTCTCCAAGGACAGCAGGGACTCCGGGTCAGGCTGGTCCTAGACGTCTGTCATTAGGAACACAGGGACCATTCAAAAGTTTAGCATTGATTCATCTTCTGTGCCAACTAAGGATTAGCACGTAGTCACAACTGAAATCTTACTTTTGTTAAATATAAACTTAGTTTATCTTCATAATTTCATGCTTTATTTTTTACAATATGTGCTTTTAGCCCCTGGCTTAAAATGGATTTGGTTTACGCAGTCTTTTCCCTGATGTTCAGAGGATATACAACAGTGGTTAGAGGAAGGGATTGTCACCCATAGCCTCTAGGGAAGGTCCTAATCCTTGGGAAATGGGGGGTCAGATTCCCACTGCCACAGCCAGGGACCCCTGGGACCTGGTCTGAGACCAGTCTGTTCTTTTGTTTTGTCCCCTCCCTGGTCAGGGACCTCTTCCCTAACCCCCCAGGCCCCTGCAACACCATCAATAAGGGAGGTAAAACTTCCTTCCCCTGGGGCACCCTGCTCATCCAGTTCCCACAAAACCCCTCCCTGTGTCTAACCGTGCTGCCCACTGTGGTTTGGATCTACACGTCCCCAAAAGGTCA
>VMDO01017122.1:23953-35580 GCA_007922755.1 Pedetes capensis | reverse complement strand
TCTAACCATGACGCCCGAGTCCCTTCCCCTCTACAGACTCCAACCCTCTCACTATGACCCCCAGAGTCCCTTCCCCTCTACAGACTCCAACCCTCTCACCATGACACCCCAGGTCTTTTCCCCCATAAGTTTGTGTTGGTTAATTTCTCTGTCACAGCAATGTACTGGCTGACCAATACATTGTGTCAGAGCAGAGACGGCACTCAGGCACTCAGGCCCTTCTCCCCTGCTCAGGGCAGGTCGCATTCTGTGTAACCTGGCTGGCTGTGGTGCCCAGGCAGGTGCTCAGACCTGATCCCGAGGGTTTCTGTGGAGATGTTTTTGTATGAGATTAACATTTAAGTTGGTGACTCTGAGCAAAGCCTATTTCCGCCATTCTCCCCTACAAAGGAGAGAGGATTCTGCCGGCAGACGGCTTTCAGCTGCAACTGTCCTTTGAGCCTTCTTTGGGGGGCCTGCCTACTCATGTGAGCCAATTCCTTAAAATACACGTCTTTTTATCTCTACTGGACTACTATGTGGATTAGCCAAGGTTCTCCAGGAACGGGTACTGAAGTATCCACACGTGCATACACCGAGATACCTACAGCTCCCATCCATCCTACTTTTTCAGAGAACCCCAATGAATACACCTCGTGACCCAGACAACCTTAAGGTCAGTCTCAACACAGCACTCCAGGTAGCGGCCCCCGACTGGCACCTGAACTGAATGTGTTCACCAGGGCTGTGAGTGTGTCAGGCACCAATCACAGCCAGCACCGTCCCACGCGCCTCCTTCCTGAACCCGGAGGACCACGCTGGCCTCAGCTTCCTGCCGGGGGCCGAGGGGAAGGACAGGGCGGGACTGACCTTGAGGGCCGGGATCTCCACGCTGTCGCCGAGGCTGACGGAGCCCGAGAGCACGGTGCCTGTCATCACGGTGCCTTGGCCTTTGATGGAGAAGCAGTGGTCCACGGACATGAGGAACGGGCCCGAGGGGTCTCTCGACGGGATGGAGATCTGGGACCTCAGGAGCTGGAAGAGAGACGCCGCTGCCAGTCTGCGCTGCCGGGGCGTGGGAGGGCGGTGGCTGTAGCTGTAGCCTGGCCGGACGCCCCACGCCCGGCTCGCCGGCCAGCTCTGTGCCCACACGCCCAGCCCCTGCCGCGCTCGGCTCCGTTCTCGGTTAGAAGCAAAAGGGGGACGAGGAGGCCGCTCACCCTGCGCCAGCGTCGCTGCAGCGGAGGCGGCCTCGAGAGGGCACCGGTCCCATCGCCCTGGCCCATGGGCTCTGGGAATCCTTACCACCTGGACCCAGGTGCTACACAGGCCCGTCCACCACCCCAGCCCCTGCCGGCTGCCAGTGTGGGCGGCTGGAGCCTCACAGCTTGCCTGGCCTCTCCTCCTCCCAGGTGACACTGCTTAGGAGAGGCTCTTCCCATGTGGCCAAGACCCCCACCCTCCCCAAGTTCGCGCCCTGCTGAGACCATCTATTTGTTTGTCTTCCCACATAGGACCATGAGGACAACCAGGTCCCTAAGAGAATGGCAATTAAATGAAGGACCAAAGTGGAGAGGAATGGAGCGGGTTGCCTCAGCTGGAGGACCCAGGTCGAGCGCTGTGTGGGGTGAGGTGGAGCCTTCTTCCCCCTCAGTGCCCAGCAGACACCCAGCCGGGGTGTCTGCTCCCCTCAGCCGGCCAGGTCTCCGCATGTCACCTCGGTGCTCTGAGATGTCAGAGCTAATTACCAATAAACAAATAAACAAACACACATGAAGGCTGTATTACTGCTTTTATTTTGCTACTTTCTGATTTCACACGGGAACAGGCTGTCAAAAAAGTACTTGGGAGTGAATGTTCCAAAGTCCTAGCCTTGTGACAACTCTTTTGGAAAAAGACGAGATTCAAAACAGGTTTGGTCTGAGATTTACATAGAGGCTGCTTAAAGGAATATACAAACATCCTTCATAGCTGCATTTTTGTGCATTTTGCTGGAGCAAGAACAACTGTCCTGTGCTCCCACGCCAGTGCTCTCTGGAACGGATGGAAAAAATAACAAAAAAAGCCTCCTCTAGAAAACACTTGTTTTGGTAGGTGTGAATCACACGTGGTCACACCTGATCCTGGCTCTGCGGATCCAGGTGCAAAGGGGCCCCAAAGCCGCCTCCCACACCAGCCTGTGTCTGAATCCCAGCTTTTCCACACCCTGGGCAAGCACTTAACCTCTGAGTCTGACTCTTCCTTAGTGCTATGGGGACGAATAACTGAAGCCTCCCGGGGCTGTGAATGTCCGTGATCCTATGTGTAAAGGACTTGGTATAGGGCCTGGGTGTGAACACCAACCGTACCACCACGACAAGCACCGGCAGGGCGCCACTGCAGCGTGTCATGCCTGCTTAACCTCCGCGACTCCAGGGCTTCAGTGTGAACGCTGCCTTCTGCACTTCACAAGCCCTTCCCCCTTTCCTTCCTCCCTGCTGTCCATCCCTCCTGCCACCTTCCTCAGTACCACGGGCACTGCCACCCCACGCACACCACCCTCCTGCTGGACACCTGGGCTCCCTCCACCCACTGCACTGAATCTGGAGGACGCAGCGGCCACTCCATCGGTGGAGGTCCCAGGCTGGATGCTGTGCTCCACAGGGGCTGGGCCCTGGCTGGGGAGGGAGTAGTAGAATCGGAATGACACGGGTGCATGACACAGCCTGGGGTCCTGGACTGGTGGGCACTTCTCTGTCTGAGAGGAGGAAGAAGCAGACGTGCAGGGCTGTGGGGTGCTCTGCAGAGCCGTGGGCCTGGGTGCAGTCCAGCCCCTGGGTGCCTCAGTGGCCTGAGGTCCTTAGTTTGGGAATGTCTCTTTGAAGGAAACGCGGATTCCCCAGCGTAAGCGGGGAGGTGGAACCAAAGCGGGTTTCTTGCGAGGGCACCTCCCCTCCCTCTCCACGCAGAGGGGGATGGAGAAGGGCTGCCTGCATGGGGTGGGGGCAGAGGACGGCCTGGGTTCAAGCTGACCGTACCTCAATGAGCTCAGAGATGCCCTGCGGAGCTTCTGTCTCAGGGGCCTCTGGTCCTCCGGGCTTGGCAGCCACTGGTATAATCGGTGCACCCCGGAACCTGAAACGGAAAAGCACCGTCACATACAGAGACCATGAGCATGGGGGCGGAGCCTCCCCCAGAGGGCCGTGCATGTAGGGGGCGCCGTGACACCCCCAGGAGGCCCCAGGGAAAGGCCTTGCATTTGGGCTTCAGAATTTCAGGGGCTCTCTTGGGTGGAGACCCGGCCTCCAGAGCCCTCTCTGGGAAGCAGCAGTGAGCCCGGTTCCCAGGCCTCTGAATGAAAGACCCCCTTGAAGAAGAACAATCCATCCAAGCCTCCCAAAACTCAGAACTACTGGCGACCTCAAAGCCCTTGAAGATGATCTGGAAGCACATCTCTGCAGGTGCAGGCTGGACACGGGGCCCAGACTCTGAAGGGAGAGACTTACTTTTTGTTTTATTTTTTAAAAGGTTTTTAACATAGATTTAAGTGTGGGGAGGGGGAGAAGGAGCGACAAATAGAGAGACATGCTTAAAAAAAAAGACCTCACAGACACCTGAGGACAGGGTGTGAGCTTCTTAAGAGTTGCCAAGGAGTGATTCTTGAGTTTACCATTTCCACTAGACAAACAAACAAACAAACCAAGTTACTGTTGGGGGGGAAAGGAAAAGAGAAAAGCACACAAGATCCCATCATGGTGGAGTATTTTTCTTCTGAATATGGTTTTTCCATGCTTTGCCCCCAATCTTTCCCCGTTTTCACATTCTCCGTATCTTGTATGAAGCATTTCATATGCTATAGCAGCGTACGCGCAATTCTATACCCTGCTAACTTATCCACCGTCACATCATGAATAACCTCCTGTTGAACAACAGCCACACCAATGCCATGATGGCTCGCTGGGCTGAGCCAAGTTCACCACAGGGAGACTTTCACATAAACCAATGAGAAAAGGAAGCTTCAAGAAGCTAATTAATCTGCTCCAGGTCACTGTCCATAACCTCTGAAGCCACATTCGAACGCAGCCCACCAGGCCTCCTCACCACGGCTGAGGGCCATATAGGTTCTGGGGACGGCTGCATAACTCCTTACACAGGCAAAGGATGAATTTTATGGTATGTGATTCATATTTCGACTAAAAAGAAAAAATTCAGATCAAAAGATCTGCTCCTACTTTCACCACCATGAGGCACATCTGAAATGCGTGTTTCACAGCATACACACCAAGACAGTCGCTCGTGCATGCGGGCACACACTTTCTCTCTCTCTCTGCTATTTTTATGGCATTCTCGTTTTTATTTGTGTCTCCTTGATAAGCCACACGTGGCCGAACCACTGGTTGTTTACTAAATGTTTACTAAATGCATCTTCAGGAGCTGCTTCTGCTCTACTTCTCATTCTAGCCTTTGCTGCCTCCAGGAAGTGCCCCCGTCGCCTCCCCACCCTGAACCTGCTCCAGCTGCCTCCGTACACAGCCCACGGCACAACACGGTGGCAGGAGTGTGAGACAGGCTGGACCCTTCCTGAAGCACCTCACAGACAGCGACTGCACCACCAGCATGCTCCACGCTCCACCCTCATAGCACCCCTGCAGGGCCAGGGTCCCTCTCCACTCTACAGAAGACAGACCTGAGGTTCAGACGGCTTCAGTGGCATACTCTGGGTTACACAGCGTGTGAGCAGTGGACGGGACTGGAAGCCAGCTCTGGCTCGAGTTCCGCCATAGGTGTTCACCATAGGTGAACCACACCTTTCAGCCAGGCTGGAGCCCGGGCAGGCGTCTGGACAGCCTACATAAGAATCTGGACAGTGGCTGATCTTGAAAGATCAGAGAAGAGGTACTTCAGTCTGGTGGCTGGACAGACAAACCCTCAGCCCAGGAAGATTTCTGTGACAGATGGGATGACAGCACCCACCACTCCACCAGCCTGCTGTGGCTTTCACATTGGTTGTTGTTGTTAGGTACCATTGAGTCATATCCGACTCACAGCGACCCTCATTGGGTTTTCAATGGCTGATTGTTTCAGTATTGCCTTGCGAGTGGGTTGCCACGTGCTTCTCCCATTTTTGGAGTGCTGGGAATCGAACTTGGGACCTCAGAGACTGCAGAGTGGCGCTCTACCAACTGAGCTGAATCCCAGCCCTTCACATCACAGACGGGATCCTTAATGACCTCCGAGGAAGAGGAGCGGCGGCCATCACTCCTGTGCTTGCCAAGCAGTCACAGAGGGCCCTCTGCCTGGAGCCTGTGGACGTCCTCAAGGGCAGCGTGCCACTGGACCTCAAGGCGTGATGCCAGACACACACCATCATTTCAGGCAAGAGGAGACCGAGGCATAGAGGCCGCATGGCTGCTACAGAGTCACGGAAAGGATGTGGCAGATGCTGTCGGAGGCCCTGCTCCAGGGCCCTGCCCTCCCCTCCACTGGCGCCCAGTGCCCTCACCAGGGACACGGCCCCTCCACATGTCAGCACCACTGGTCCTTCCACACCAGACTCTTAAAGGAAATCACACTTTTTTTAAGATGAGAGAAAACAAGTTGGAGAACCTGTGGTGCCTCGAAGACCAACCTGAATAATCTCAAGAGCCAGCGGTTATTGTAAAGCCCAGGGATGAGCTGACTCAGGGTAGGAGGGGATTCCAAGGAGCCACCTGCCACTTGCCGCCCGAGCAGGCCGCATGCCCTGCACCAGGGAGGCCTGGGCATCGCCCTGGAGTGGGGAGAGGAAAACCAAGGAGGGACAGAGAGGGAAGAAGGTCTTTTTCTTTTTCTTTCTTTTTTTGCAGTACTGGGGGTTGAACCCAGGGCCTCACACCTGCATGCTCTGCAAGTGCTGGACCACTGAGCTGTGCCCCCAGCCCATTTTTTTTTTTAACTTTTTGAGACAGGGTCTCATTAAGTTATGCAGACTGCCTCTGGTCTTGAACCTACGATCCTCCTGCCTCTGCCTGCTGAGGCGATGGGATTACAGGTGTGCGCCACTGCGCCTGGCGTGAAAGTCTTTAGAGAAAGAAGAGAGAGGAGGGAAAGAAAGACACAAAAACACTGAGGGAGAGGAAGAGGAGAAAGAAAGCGGAAGGCCGAGGCTGGACACCTCGGACCTGCTCTGTGCCCTGCACCAGGCGAGGTGCCTGCCACACAATCTCAGAGCCCAGGGCAGAGCTCCGAACACTGCCTCAGAAAAGGAGGGGCCAGCCAGGGCCGCAGGGGTGCCACAAGTCCCGTCTGCTCTGCAGGACCGGGTCCGGCCTCTCCCGTGGTAGGAAGCAGCGCTCTGAGGAAGGCCTCTTCGCGGGGACACAGCTCCCGGGCCGGGACCCAGCGCACACACCCACCCTGCTTCCCGGTCCAGAGCCCGAGGCTCAGCGGTCGGAGAGGGGGAGGAACGCGCACGGAGAATTCCAGGGATTAACCAGAAAGCTTTCGGAAATTCAATTATTTTTATCCAAACCCTTTTGGGCAACATTTTGTAACAAAACATAGAGGCACGCCGGGCCGGGTGTCCGGCCCTTTCTCAGGCTCGGATGAAGCCGGCCGTGCTGATTTCCTGGCCCTGCTGCGTGCAGGCGAGTCCTGGCTCCTGGCCACCCTGTGGGGCTGGGGCCGAGTTCAGGTGCCCCTGGGCCACTATCTGCGTTCCAGGAGCACAGCGGCCCTAGCCAGACAGCAGCCCTGTGTCCTGCAACGCAGGCGGGAGCTGGCCGAAAGCACCTCCTGCCCCGCAACCCGGGCCTCCTCCAGACTCCGCCATAGCCCCACAGTCACAGTGCTCGCCGGGCCTGGAGGTGCTGACTGTGCACGCAGGCCCAGGCACCGGGGAAAGAATGCGCACTTGTGCATATGCACAGACTGGTATCACGTGTATATGAACTTACAGCCATATAAAAGAAATCTAAACAAATACAATGTGAGTTCCAGGTCTGGGATAGACTTCGAAGCAGCCGCCATTTATCAAGTCTTATTTTTCTCCACACTGCAGCCAGCTGCAAAACCTACCTGAGGCAGATGCACAATCTAACCGATTCGATAAACCGTGCACAGGAAACCCCGGCACGGTGCCAGGCACACAGAAGGTGTTCTGCTCGCTACAGCTGATGTTGTTAAGTGCCTACTATGTGCCAGACTCCCCGTCAAGTGCTCCCTTATAATGAATGCTGCGAGTGAGGCTGAACCTGTAGGCTCCCGTTTCATAGAGGAAGAAAGGGCGACTCAGAGAGAGAGAGAGTCAGCTTCTCCAGACCGCACGGCTAGCACAGACGCACACCCTGGACAGAGTTCACCGGCACAGGCAAATCCTGACATCAGCATTCAGCCAGATCCCAGGGAGGGGCACAGGACCAGGGCGCCCAGGGGTGGAGCCTAAGCAGAGGTCCGTGGCTATAACAGAAAGCAGGCAACAGGCGTTTAAAGAGCAGGAAGAAACAGAGGGAGTCTGGAAGAAAGATGTGTTGAGGATGCTGTCAGGTGATAACAGTTGGCGGGAAAATGAACAGAAAAGCCTGAAACACAGAACAGTGTCAACGTGGTGATGATAACGACTGCAGGTCGTGTGCATGTGGGGAAGATGGACAGGGATCCTGGAGAGAGAATATTTTAATTTGGTGTACTGGGAAGACTGTGGGTACATTTTCATCTTCTATTCTGATTTCTGTTAACACTGATAAATGCATATGCAAGAGTAATTTTAAATGCTTTCAAAGATAAATCACAAAGAAAAACAATCAAAGGACTTGACTACATAAAAATCAGAAACTTCCAATGTCAAAAACAGCAACTAAAATGGAAGGACAAATGCCGCGGACGAGTTCGTAGTAAGTCTGATGGGCAGAGGGTTAAGTGCAATGTCTAGCAATAGTAAACATTCCAAAAATAAAAAACAATGTGCTAAAATCATAAGAACCAAACAGACAATCTACATGGGCAAAAATAACACACACAAAAGCACATTGCTTCATATACTTAGGAAAAAATGAAACACCGTGCTCTTGCGTGTTTGTAGTTAAAGAACCACATACTAAAACAAGAGTAAAATACTATCTCTATCCTAAAGCTTTATTGTTGTTGTTAGGTGCCGTTGAGTCATGTCCGACTCATAGTGACCCTTATGGGGTTGTCAATGGCTTATTGTTTTGGGATTGCCTCAAGAGTGGATTGTCACGTCCTTCTCCCATTTTTGTGGTGCTGGGAATCAAACTCGGGACCTCAGAGACTACAGAGTGGCTCTCTACCAACTGAGCTAAATCCCAGCCCCTCCTAAAGCTTTGAGTATACTGTAATCCAAACATATTTTATGCTTACTAACCAAAATTAGCTGCTGATAATGGTAGAAGCCTTTTGGAAACCAATATTGGCAACATTCAACAAAAGGTTTAAGAATGTGCCTTTTGATCCAGTAATCTCATACCTGGGAACCTATCATGAGGAAAGAACTGGAAATATAGACAGAGTTTGGCTCAGGGTTGTTTATGTATAAGAAGTAAACTTACTTAACCCGGCCCCAAGGGACAGGAACACAGAAATGCTGACCTGAGAAACTGCTGTGCAAAATGTTTAGAAATAAAAACAGAATCAGAAATGAAAACACCTTATGATTACAATTGTATGTTAGAAAGGGGAGTTTAAATTCGGCAATGTAGGGTACAGATTAACACATAAAAATTAGTTGTGTTTGGCTGGGCGTGGTGGCGCACGTCTGTAATCCCAGCTGCTTGGGAGGCGGAGCCAGGAAGATTGCAAATTCAGGACTAGAGGAAGTCTATTTAACTTAGTGAGACCCTGTCTCAGGAAGTAAGCAAAAAATAAATAAATAAATAAAAGGGCTGGGGGTGCAGCTCAGTGGTCCAGCACTTGTAAAGCATGCAGGTGTGAGGCCCCGGGATCAACCCCCAGTACCACAAAAAAAAAAAAAAAAAAAAAAAATTAGTTGTGTTTTGTTACATCAGAAACGAATAATCCAAAAAGGAAATGAAGAAAGCAACTCCATTTACAACAGAATTAAATAGCAATAAGTCTAACTGATGATGTCAAAGACTTGAACACTGAAAACTACAGAGCATTGCTGAAAGAAATGAAAGAAGACCTAAAGAAATGGAAAGACATCCCATGTTCATGGATTGAAGACTTGATAATACTGGTAAGACATCAATACTACCTAAAGCAATCTTCATATTCCATGTAATCCCCATCAAATCTCAGCAGCCTTTCAGAGAAATGGAAAAAGCAGACTCTTAAGTTTATATGGAATTGCAAGGGCTTCCAAATAGCCAAAACCATTTTAAAGAACTCCTACTTGGAAAATGTGTCTTACCGTGAAGACTCCTACTTCCTGACTCTGAAACACACCACAAAGCTCAGGCATGAAAGAACTTAGGCACTGACACGGCACAGACACACAGACCAATGGGGCCGAACAGAAAGCCCAGAAACAGATCTGCGCATACAGGGACGACTGATCTTTGACAAAGGGAGAAGGCAAAGGGTACTCTTTCCAACAAATGGTGCTGGGAAAACTGGATAGCTACATGCAAAATAATTAAGTGGAACACTTACCTTACCTGATGTACAAAAATTAACTCAAATGGATCCAAGACTAAACTTAAGAGCTAAAACTATTTGAGGAAAAAAAACCTAGGAAAAAACATTGGGGAAAATATTCATGATATTGGATTTGGCAATGATTTAACATGTACGACTCCAAAACCACAGGCAACAAGAAAAAAATAAACTAGATTTCACCACTATTAAGAACTTTCATATATCAAAGAGCACTATCATGAAATAAAAATATGATCTACAGAATGAGAGAAAATATTTGCAAATTATATCACTAGCAAGAGATTAATGTGCAGAACATATAGACCTATAAGTGAAAAAAACAAAGCAATTTAATTTTAAAAAATGGGGATAGAGCATGAGTAGGTATTTCTCCAAAAAGATGTACAAATGGCCGATAAGCACATAAAAGGGTGTTCAACGCCATCTGTCATTAGGGACGTTCAGATGAAAACAATAATGAGCTATCACTTCACAGCTGCTAGGATGGCTATTTTTGTTTTTAAGTAATATAACAAGCATTGAGGAAGCTATGAACAAACTAGAGTCCTTAAGAACTGTTGTGGGAGTGCAAAATAGTACAGCTGCTGTGGAAGAGTTTAGCGATTCTTCAAAAAGTTAAACATAAAACTACCATATTGTAGGGTACTGCCTAGAGAGGTAGTTTGCCCTGGGGCCTATCTAGGCTCATGTGGAGGTCTGAGGCTTATTCCCCAGGCAGTAATCTTTGCCCTACATCTGGGAACCCCTGGGTAGCAAGCTTCCAAAGATGGCACTGGCATCCAATCCCCTTCCTCAGACCCCCTGACACTTGATTGGCTGTTTGCAAACCACCAAACGGCTTCTGACTGGACCATTCAGGAACCACCCCTGATTGGTCCTTTTACAAACCCAAACTTGCATGTCTCCCCTGATTAGCCAAGGCCTGTATGGAATGGCAATCTCTGATTGGTCTCTGGCTAGCCCCTGAAGGGAATATAAGGGTGGTAAACAGAGCAGTCTGGGTCCATTCCACCAACCGAGACAGACGAAGCAATAAAGAGCTGTTTGAGCAGAGCACTTGGAGTCGGTGTCTTCAGTGGGAAGAAAGAAGCAAGGAGCCACCGTGGGCGTCAGCCTCTGAGCCTGCCTTTCTCAAGGCTTCTCAGAGCAGCCGTGGGCATCAGCCTCTGAGCCTGCCTTTCTCAAGGCTTCTCAGAGCAGCTGTGGGCATCAGCCTCCTTTCCAGGTGGCGCGGTTCTCTGGTGCTTGGCTCCCATCACCAGACAGTGGGTCTTCGTCGGCTGGTTCCTGCTCATGGCTGGAGCAAGTCCAGCGGCAGGGCGACGCCCCACACCATATGATCCAGTAAGTATCCTCTGAGGTATACAGAAGTACTTTCCCAAAGGAATTGAAAGCAGGGACTGAGGTATCTGTTTAAGTTCATTGAACATGATTCCTAATAGCCAGGGAGCAACCCAAATGTCCATCAACAGATAGTTAAACAAAGTGTGGCACATACACATGATAGACTACTACTCGGCCATAAAAAGGAGTGAAATTCTGACACATGCTACAACATGGACAGACCTTGAAACCCCATGCTATGTGAAATACAAATGCAGAAAGCTAAATACTGTATGATTCCACTTACATAAAGTACCTAGAATATGTAGATTCACAGAGACAGAAAAGGACAGAAGTTCCTAGCAGATGAGGGAGAGGAGAAGGGAGGGTCATTGCTTTGAGAATCGTATATGTTGAGGATCATTAAAAAGATTTTTGCCCGGTGGGCATATGGGATTGTGAGTGCATTTAATGTCCCTGAATTGAAAATTTACAAGTGAGTAAAATGATAAACATTATGTATATTTTGTCACGCCTGCAGCCATAGCCCTGTGGCATCCGATCCCGTCAGATCTCGGAAGCTAAGCAGGGTCGGGCCTGGTTAGTACCTGGATGGGAGACCGCCTGGGAACACCAGAAGCTGTAGGCTTGGGAGAAGGACCTGGCAACCCCCTCCCAAAAATCAATCTGCCATTGAAAACCCTATGAACAGCAGAGAAGCACTGACAATA